>CAJPEV010000224.1:0-71556 GCA_905338385.1 Darwinula stevensoni | reverse complement strand
CCCCCCCCCCCCCCGACCCTTCAGCTAAAATACGCCACTGGCTCATACAATGATGGAACAAAAACCGAGGATGGGGACCATCTGATACGAAGATTACTTGAATCGTTCGGAGAGTAGCCCCGAAAGGCAGCGATGTCGCAATCAATGGAGTTGATGGCCTCTGCAGCCTCAGCGGTGATGACATTCAAATCTACTGCTAGCGTAAGCTGCAGCCTCCTGTCCTGTGGTCGCTGGCCTTACTGACTCCAAGCTTTCCAAATCCAATATAGCATCTGCTGTTGCAGTAAGTGAGTGATTCCTTTGCTACTAAGGAAAAGTTCATTCCCTTCTTGTTCGCCTCATGCTCATATCTACACCATATTTTTAAAGAAGTTTTGATAAACAGGCCACCCAGCACCAGTAAATCGACCTTACGAGCATATCTGGAGATTGCTGGAGTGTTATAGGGGTAGAACGAGAAGAGATGGACAGCGATCGCATCCAGAAAAGCGGTTAAGCTGTGTTAGAGGACCTCTATACATGAATGTGACAAAGATTGCCCATATCTGGCTTATCTAGGGTTTCGAGTAATATCTAATGAGCTTCGGACTTCCTATGAAAAATATATGAAGCTGCTAATGCACTCACCCAGACGTGCCGTTGTGTGTTCTTGTGTCAGCGTGACACAATGTCAGTGTCAACGTTGACGTTTTGCGTCAACGTTTGCGGGAACACTTCAGCTTCAATCTTCATAATAATTTTATATCAAGTCACAGATGCTGTAAAGTCGATACTGGTTAAGTACTGGAAACAGTTCCTAGAATGCATTAGATTACATCCTCCCATCTTTAATCTTCATGCCCTCGTCCATACTTGGCCATAGTCGTCTATGACAGTGAGCTCAAAGGAAGCTCGCTAATGGACTGGGCTTTGCCCAGCTTATGTCTTTTTGCCATCGATGTTCTTCGTCACGAGGTGTGTCCACGCGGCTGCAGAGGCCTCTTAGAAAGCTCCTTTGTCATCGGACAACAGCATAAACAGGAGATAATGTCCTCGAAAGTAATGTTCATGTATTATTTTTATGAAATCCTCAAGCGAATGCACATTATGCAGAATGCCACGAAACCTGAACCCCCCCTCAGTAGAACTGTGGGATGATTGAGCAAAGCAGACTATTTCTAAATAAAGTTTTCATTTTTTTTATTTATAAGCGAATTGTCAATATCGTCAGTGCCCACCACCGGGCTGGATGACAGCTTGACCAGAATCGGCTGATGAATGCAGTTCTTGCATCTCTTTCTTCCCGGAAAGTGACGGTGCGAATGCGATAAACTAATCGTCGTTTTCCATTGTCTCCTAGAAGCATTCACGCCATCACAACCCAAGGGCTTAATGAGGAATGAGAAGGGCTTTCACGTTGTGATGGCCATTATTTGCGCGAATGGTCGATTTAAGCTGTGGAAGGGGGAGACACTATAGTCTCATGCACCCTGTATGTAACTCTGAATGTGGACGAGTCTGACCGGGAGTCGTCGTAATTGTGATCGTCTACGCGTTGATGAATATTTCATGGAGGGAAAGGCGAACGCATTTTGGCGAGTCGCCAGGGAAGGGCATCATCGACTAAAGCCATCTTCCTCGATAAGCTTCACAACTCGATCGACATAAAAGACGGAGGGGAAGAAAAAAAAAAGGAGCCCCCTATTCAGTGCATCAAGAAAAGAGTGATCCCTTGTTCCGAGGGGTTCTCGTGTAACGTCGCCGACGATTCCTCTGGTTCAGATTAGCCATTATCGTATGAGCCGCTGCAGAATTCGTTTTCTTCGCCGCGCTCAAATAAGTCTGGAATTATTTTTCTAGAAATAGGCTATTTGGTAAAAACGGGCAGTGCTCTCAATGCATTATGGGGGGGGGGGGGGGTTATTGTGAACCACTGGTGTCTATCGCATAATATGGACTTTTTGGATGAAGTTCGACTGGAACCCAGCCAAAGTCGACCATAGACGTTTCAATTTCAGCAATACCCTCTCCCTTAGCTTCCTTTTAGGATTCCGCAGAGGTTCTTCCGATTGCTGCAGACCGAGCCAAAGAGTGTGATGGCATGAGACTTGGAATATGCAACGTTGGACAACAGTGGCAGACGCACAAGATGACATCAGATCAGTGTGCAAAATCATGCTGCTCTCACTTCATGTCTCCAGGAACGGAATTGCGACACTATCGGATAAAACAGAAACGAATGAAACCTTCAAAGTTCTAGGAATTATTTGAGAAGCTCCTGAGACGTGTACCCAAGACTAGGTCATCGGATGAATCAGTTCATGCCATCATGGTTCATGATGGCATAATACCACTTCCAACGAATCTCTGTTTCAGAGGATTTTCTTAACGGCCATGTGAAATTCTTGCCAGCAGTTGCTCCTTTCTTGAATCCTACGACCCTCTCTACCTCTATCCTTCTCTCTACCTCTATAACGGCGTCAAGCGTGAGATTCATCATCGACCTAAAAATCAAACGGTACATGAGCAACAAAGACCAGGACAAAATTTTAAGGAAAGCAGAGACCCGAGCAGAGACTACTCGAGACAGGAGAAGCAGCTCATAACCTCTAAGAACTATTATGCGTTGTTTCGTCATGCATTAGCAATTTATTCGATGTTGAAAGAGAGAGCTAATTCACGGCGAGAATTGTCTCTATATCCATGCACATTTGTTATTTCTTGACAAGATGGGAATAATTTACTGAGTATCCTTGGTGTTGATGAACACCAGATCACATTATTTATAGACGATGCGCTCTGTTACCTAAAACCAACAAATGAGATGGGGACATCAGAAGCTTTGGCTTATATCATTCCTTCTTGGCATTAGTGCTCAATCACCAGAAAAAGGAGATTCGTCGGCGCTGCCGAAATCGAAACGGAAGATACCAAAATTGAAAGTACTCTGGCAGAAATGGAATTGGAGAATCGAGTGACGGAAGGAGTACTGCTGATTCGAAAGACCGGAATTGAAGCGGCTCATGCACCCAATAGTCGATAACCTATGCATACAAGTCTCATGACTAAGCATCATTTTTAAAGGGAACCTCTTGTGGCCCAAACCCTGGCGCATTCAGGTGCTCTGGTACCGTGCCGAGTCCACAACCTGGTCCACGAAGTAGAACTAGTGCAAATATGTCACGCTAGACTAGATCCAAACGGTGGATCTGAGGTTTTCCCAAAGTCCAATGGCCATCAGGTCGGACCGATAGTCTGCCCGGCCTGTCTCTTTAGATCCATTCACCACATTACTTACCCATAGGGTTGGGTTACATAGCCCTCTTTACGAGGGTTGTTGCCACAAGACGCCTGGACCATCGTAATAATTCCGTGTTACAGACACGGTCCAACTTGCGGATCCTCCAGACACGACATAAGCCATTCCTTTGGAAGACATCCAGCTACAGATATCCCATCCAAAAAAGGTGGGTAGGGAGAAACACTGACCAGAACACTTTGCACATGATGCGACCAGAAAAACGCCAACACTCCTCACAGCACTTTCCAACAAGCCAAAAGACTTCCCAGTCCTTTGCATCATTGTTTGGATTTCCTGTATGTGAGGCATCAGACGCAATCCAGTGGCCCTCTTAGGTGAAGCCTATGACTTGTTCCACTTCTTCCCCATCGACCGAGTCAACCGGATGCTGCTGTGGCTGGCGCTCCTTTGCAAAGACCTTTGTTTTAGATACAACAGCAAAAGCAAAAGCAAGAAACTCTATCTTTGGTGAGAAATGCATACATACTCTTCCTTTCTCCCATCTACATTATAGGAAGAAACTCAGTGGTCTTTCCAGACGAGTGCGATTTTTCCCCAGTTCTTCCAAGCAATATATATTATAAGGGAGCGAAAGCCGTAACAGAAGGGAAAAGAAAGAAGGACGAGGACGTGACTTGCACAGGATATTTATCTGAAAGGAAAAAAAGAGGCGGAGGAGAGATCCCTGCAAGGCCATGGTGCAATTAGGTCCATATACAAAGCCGGGGGGCTGGGCTGAAAATGCATGAGGATGAGCCATGGAGTCCTTAATGGAATTACGAAGCAGAGAGAGTAGGCCTGCTGTCTCTCTCTCTCTCTCCCTCGTCCAAAACACAGAGACCGTCCCCCATTAATCCTCATCCGGAGATCATCTAATCAGCTAATCCACGCTGCAGAGATTCTCAATCAATGTCTGCCTCCCCATAAAAATCCTTCGCAGAGTCTTAGGAAAGAAAGACGAAGTGGTGATGGAGTTGAATTGCTACATAACGAGAGATCCCCTGGTCACTTGCCCCATTGAGCCCCCTTGCGTTTTTCCACCTCATTTCCTTTCCTCTTCAGGCTGATGAAAATGAGGGAAAAGGGGGGGAAAAAAAGGGGGCGGGGGGGGGGGGGGGGGGAGGGGGGGGGGAGGGGGGGGAGACCGACGGCAGTCGACTCTCGTTATGACGAAGGCGATGAAGCCGTCGGAATTACATCGCTATATCGGGTTTTCGNTTAAGGCCTCCCCCCCCCCCCCCCCTTCTTTTTCTTTTCATTCCCTTTTTTCTCTGCTCGAATACGTCCTTTCTGGTGATTTCATTTCCTTTTCCCTCTGCCAAGACCAATTTGAGGAGGATCCTCGGTGATTGGGGGGTAACAGGATGAGGGACATTAATTAATGGAGGCATTGGTGATGGTCAGTCTCACAATGCCTCTTTGAACCTTGGCCTGAAATCCTCTTTACAATCCTCTTTTCCCTTCACATCACAATATCCAATCTCTATTACTTCCTTCGTCGTCTCGCCATCAATTTCGGATTTTTTCTCACGGAAAACTTTGGGAAATCCGTCTTTCTCCCTCGAGTGGCTCCATCTCTTCGAACTCCATTCCAGCGGATGAGTTCTTCTTCAATATAGACCGGCTCGTGAAGTGTTTTTTGTTTACCGTTCTCTGTTGCCGTCTATGATGGAATGAAATTCGCAAGGTTTTGGGAGAGGAAATGAAAGGCAGATCCAAGGACGGAGGGGTTAAGGCTGCATTTAGCACTGGAATAGGAGGAGGAATTTATTGGGAATACATGGTTGCCCACATGAAGGCTTCAAGTCGATCGCTCGTTCAGCCCCTCCTCATCCACGATAAGTCCATAGAGGATGGACAATGTTTTTGGTGAGAGCGTCTCCATCCACTGTTTTTTTACTTCCAGCTGCAGTGCTTCTCTGTTTGCTTCGTCCGTGAAGCATGTAACCTCTTCTTATAGCTATCAACGGAAAGGGCAAGGACTACATCTTCGAATAACTATTCCATTCATTCACTCCTCAACGAATGAAAATGACATTCCCAACTTGAATCTTACGAAAGGCTTTTATAACTTGAACGAAATCCCTGTCTCTATGTTGCTACCATCAAGTTGGGTGAACTCGATACGCCACTCGTTATCTAAGCTTTGGAAAGTGAAATCGAAGGAAGACCAGAAGAATTCTGCGGAAATCTCCTTCCCCGATCAACCTCCCCAGTATATGAAAAAAGGATCAAGAGCCATAGGAAAGGGCATGTGACCAAAGAAAGAGGGATTTTGATGGAACATGACAGATGGCTTCCATGGGGAATGCCTTCATCTGTTTCCTTCATCGTCCTCCTTTCTGCCTCCCGCAGTAATTGCTCCCTCATGAAAGGAAAGTGAATGAAAATGAAAACTATGTTTCTCGCCGTGAGTGAGTGAGAAAGAGAGACAGAGTGAGGGACGGATCTGAAGCACATGGACAGTATATATGACGTGAGTTATGAGACATATCTGATGGAATGGAGGAAAGAGAAAAAGACGATGGTATGTTTGAAAAATGCCCTCTATATTGCGTGAAGTCGATCTATGGCTCCTGATTGCTTCATCTCTCTCGCTCGATTCCACGCCGGACCCTTATTACCTTCCCCATTCCTTTCTTCTTTCCACCCGCTCCATTCCTATTCTTATTTCCTTAGCCTTTGTTCACGAGGTCTTGGGATTCGCACTGCGTCGAAGCACGAGATTTTGACATCATCCCTTATTCCATCCCATCGTCCCCAGCCGGGTATTTTTTTGCCGAAAATCTAACTGCGTGCTTCAGGCTTCGACCGAGACCGGAAAAGCCATCATTTCATCGTTGGGAGTCAATAATCAGAGTGTAATCATCGTGTAAGGGGGCCAGTATCTCAGAAAAATGTACCTATTTTTATCTTTAACTTTTTTATGCCAAAAATATCATGTAAGTAACATAATTATTCTCACGTGTTTCTCCTCGATGGCAGATTTATGCCAGAGACGCCATTCCTCGAAATACGCAGAAGAGGAAATTTGACCGCGAGGCAAGATTAATCAAGATGGCATGTGAATACTCTCGTGCAGAACTGGCTCGAAGGGCTATTTCACGCACTGTTTTTAATATTCTCCAGCAAACATCATGGTGAAGGTCACAGAAGTAAAGGTTCCCAATGAGTATCATTGCCTCCAGAATCGATGTCCCACAATGAGGCCATGAATAAATCAGAACCGGGAGTGGGAGGAACATGGCGATCGTGTTCGTCGTCGTTGGGCTTAAAGGTCAAGTATAATATCTACATCAAGATCTAGTCCTTTGGCCAATTTATGCCACTTTATCAATTTCGATCCCATAGAAGGTGTGGGTCAAGAAGAAATAGATCCAGAGATGATTCTGACCAGCTCATAAGTCATTGTCATCACGTGATGAATGTTCATTTAGTACAGACTCATGCTCATTTAGTACAGACTGATGTGTACTTTCCCATCGTCCCACGCTTTCGCATGAGGAAAAATTATATCATTTCACAATATGGGAATAGCGTTTGGCATATACCGTGAAACCGTGTGTCACCGTGTGTCACCCAATGCAGGGGGGAGGAAGAATATTCTCTCTATTGAGTTCACTCAGTGAGTCAGTAGGTCTAGGATTTTTATGCAAATATGTTCCCCCCTGAAGTCGTATTTTTCTCTCATTCATGGAAAATGGAAATTTGGAGGGGTGGTTCAATATGCAAAATTTAATAGTGCATACTTTTACATATATTGACCTCGCTTCTTCGCAAAAATGCATGTTTTGAGTCACACGCGAGTCAATTGAATATTTCACTCTTACGCGTGCGATAAACAAAATAAATGTTCTCCGAAAGAGGAAGATTCGAAAGTGGGTAACCCCAATCACAGGTGCGTCCCATCTCTACCTCTCCCCCTCCTCCTCTACCTCCCCTCTTCTCCCCTTCCCTCCCTTCCCTTTCCCTCTTCTCCCCTCCTCTCCCCTCCTCTCCCCTCCCCTTCCCTCCTCCCCTCTCCCCCGCCCCTTCCTTCCCGAAATCGTAGGAAGAGGGGGAGTGGAGAAGTAGTGGATTGGGAGATGGCACGCATTCCTGTCTAAAGACTCCCGACACCTTCATCCTGCTCTAAAAGCTTGAGCTTCACCACAAGTTCTGTGTTGCTCGTTTCCACCATAAATTTAGGCCGAAATACATTTTTAATACCACCCTTTGACTCCTTGCACACACATCTCATTACCATCTTGTTTTTCGATGTGTACATTTCGTACACATTTTCAGAAATTGATGACGCATGTTTTCCCATTCTGTGATGCATATTTCCAGTATTTCCATGCATCAAAGTCATCACCCTTGGATGAGCCTCGAATTTTTTTCATCGTTTTGCTTTTCTTTATTGCACGGATTCCAGAGTCCCCAGCCGCCGGAGTACGTGTTTTGGTACCACAACGGGAGAATGCTGAACTACGACGCAGTTCGTGGAGGGATCATGGTGACCGTGGAACGAGGGAAAAAAACCCACTCGCGACTCACCGTCGATAATGCCCAGGTCCACACCATTACTTTTCCTTCCACTAAGCTTCCGTCTTCCTTCCCTTCCGGAGCTTTCAAGGGAAATGTGTGTAATCGTGTTCCCAGGTGGGGGATTCCGGCGTGTACACCTGTTCTGCAGAATCTACCAAGCCCGCCTCCATCTCTGTCTTCATCACTGAAGGTATTTTTCGCACTCCATTCTCTAGTTCCTAACGGGCAT
Organism: Darwinula stevensoni; assembly: GCA_905338385.1. Lineage (NCBI taxonomy): Eukaryota > Metazoa > Arthropoda > Ostracoda > Podocopida > Darwinulidae > Darwinula > Darwinula stevensoni. The sequence goes on along the minus strand of CAJPEV010000224.1, from coordinate 63,520 downwards.
ATAATAATGATGCCAATGAATTTTTTAAAAAGTAAATAAGATGAGAAAAAGATGGGAAAGAGAGATGAGTCTGTGACATTTATGAACATGTCGTTTATCGCTCTCATTTTGATGTAAATTCTTCCGATTGCTTTATAACATTAATTTGTTGCTTTATAAACAATTTGGTAAAGTTTGCGATTGATTCAAGCATTGCGTGAGGGATTTCTAGCGTATATTATGTTGAAGCTTTCTCGGAGCTGGCGACATATCAGCCGGGATGGTATCCAAGGCACGTCATGCCACTTCATTCCCAACTTTCGTTTCCCAACGTCAAAACGGTGGAGAACGGGAGATGACTTCATGGTTTCATTGCATCAAAGAATACTAATTTTTACGCTCGATAGAGAAAAGCTCTTAAAAGAGACGTTTCACTGAGTCCTTCTGCAAGCAGTCATTTCATCTGAATGCGTTACAGCATTCGATCGACCATCGTCCGAAATAAGTTTGATGGAATTTTAGATAATGGAAAAAAGGGATAGGAGAGTAAATTGTATTGATAATAAAAAGGAAGTGGAAATTAAGAGGTGAGAAACATGGAAGGCGGGGCGCGACTACCCCGTCTCCAAGCTCTCAATCATTCATCGTGTGGCTTTTTGCCTCCATCCCATTATGAGGCTATGCATTATACAAGAGCTCTGGCAACGAGGGGGAAATACCCAACGAATGTATCCATAAGCACTGGATAATGCATGAAGACGATAATGAAAAAAAGGGGGGTTCATGTGCGCAATTAGGGGTTGAAGGTACCAGAAAGAGCATGCGCCTCTAGTCTTTATATTCCAATCGATGCAGATGGGAGGAAGGTCTTCCAAGGGAGAGGGAGAATACAACACAAGAAAAAGGAAGTTTCATGTGCGTGATCTCATTTTCTTTTAGCTTTTTCTTGTATTGGCCTTTCTTTCCGGAATGAGTCCGAAAGGCATTTATTCATTTGTATTTTCTTTTTTTTTCTCCCTTTCTTCATTCTCTCATTTCCCTTCGGATCCTTTTCACATCCGGATTAGGGAGGGAGAACGGGGGGGGGGGGGGGGGGGGAGAGGAAAGGGGGGAGCACGCGCCTCGCGAAATTCCTTCCGTCCGTGTCTGCTGACACCTGTTTCGGGGAAAATTTAGGAAAAGCAAGGAATGAAACGGAAGTGCTGGGAATTAATGTATATCATACGAAGTCAATCGTAATAATAATTTCTATCTTCTTCCGCCCCTCCGACTTTCGATGGGAACTGGAATTAGAGGAGCAAAACTTTCCCTCTTGTTTCTGTCTCTAAACTCAAAAGATGAAAGGAAGATCCAGACGATAACAGGTTTTTATGGCATGTTCCGTCGACTTGAGAAATTCCCTCACGATTTGGTCGTCTTCGAAGGCATCACGTCTCAATTCTTGCTCCACCCAAATAATAGGAAACCATAAATCGTATGTTTCTCATAAATCAGGGGTGAGCATCGTCCTGAAATCCAGGAAAAGCATCATAACCACAGGGGAAAAGGGAGGAAAATTGGGGGGAAAATTAGGAGGAAAATTTGGGGGGGAAAGTTGGAGTGTTTCTACTGTGTACCATGTAAATTCTGATTGGGGTCTTTGCCAAAAAAAAAAGATGGGATGCATCGGGACGCAATTAGTCGGCATTTTGATCAGGGATGAGAGGCAAGGGGTCAAGTCAACAGGTGGAATGTTGCAAGGCTTTTTTTTTTCTTCTAAGGACGATGACGGAGCAGAGGAGAGAAAATTCGCATGGCGAAACTCTCTTCCCAGTCATCCCCTTCTCATCCTTTCTTCCCCTTCTCATCCTTTCTTCCCCTTTTCATCCTTTCTTCCCTTTTTCGTTCTTTCTTCCTTTGTACCGTTTCTTGCCGAACCTCGTTGTTCGGGGGTTCCTTGTGTGCGATTCCCGAGACTCAATAGGTTTTTCTCGGCGAACTAATTGGAACATGGCCGCAACAAGCACGGGAAATAACAGGATGAATTTTTCCAAGGTGAAATTTTCAGGGTGAATTTTAGCATTACTGCTTGCTTTGAGAGAGTTTGGCCCGAATTCCGCGTTTTGGCTTTACCAGATTCCTTAATAATTGTTTGCTTAAGACGCAAGTGCTCCCCAGATGTCTCTGGATGCAGAGGTGGGCTGGTCGTTGCTAGACATTCTCTCAGCATGCTCAGCATGACATGCTCAGCATGCCGACTTCTCGGACCAACAATACCAACAATATGATCTCAAGCGAATCTGAACTGCTTCTGCACTTCTGCCTTTTTTTTCGGCCAACTCGAGAACTTAGAAAAGGGTTGTTTCGCGAAAGTACGAAGTCGAAATTGAGACACACTTCAACATTTTACAAATTTTCATAAATTTCCCCGGCGAAATCAAAATCCGCTCGGAAACGCAGAAGAAACGCAGCTTCCAGGTGATTATTTCCGGAATTATTCATGGGCTCTTCCCCGCTCCTCAGTTTGCTCTCCGGTTCAACCCTGACAGACGAACAATCGATTCTTCCTGCCATGACTCGGGGAAAGTACTTTTCCATGTTGACTTTCTTACTCACGGTCGACGATCGGGGTCGACAACTGGGGGCGTTACGGAGGCGAAGTGGGTGGAAAGCAGAATTTGATGGTCAGATTTTCATCGTGACAGATTTCGTGACGTCATTTGTGTTTAATAAAATATAGAAAATGACAGTAGGAAAAAAGTTAATTTAATTTCTGTCTTGATTTCTCGAAATGTTATATTATGCAGCGTGTATTTATTGGAGCGAAAAGTCCGGTTTTTAATAAATATAGGCATACGAAAGCAGGCGGACCTCGCAATGAATTCGGAGAAACGATCCTAAGTGTTGCGGCCGATATTTAAATATATATTATATTTATAAATAACAAGCGCGGGAAAATGCCGGGGATTCAGAAGAATGTGAATTTCTTTAGAAAATTTTAACATGGACTTCTATGGAGGAAAAAAAAAAAGCAGGCTTCTCGCAATAATTGTTTGCGGTCGACCCCCATTACATCTTGAATGGACTTTCATAACGTAATTCTTTTTCTTTCAAGCAGGATGTTATCAGGAATTGCTTCTGCAGTAAATAAATGAGGAAAAAAAAAGTCGAAATGAGGAGTGAAAAAGAGCGGGTTAAGGCCGGGCCAGCCACCCGCAGCCTCGACTTCCCATTGTTTTTTTTTATTAGTTTCAACTTCGGTACAGTTACTTTCCCACGCTCGAATCCGTCGTTGCAGAGCGCCAGGTGGTAGGCAGCGGGCGTCCCCGATGACGGGTGCGTGGGCCGCCGGGCGAGGGCCGCCGGGTGGGGGGCCCGCTGGATGGGATCGACCACCGACGCTATCGCATTTATTATTGCGAGGCGTCTGATCTCATAAATCGAACTGGGATGATTGCAAAGAATACCGCTTGATATATGGGGAAAGTACGTGAGAACGCGTGTTTATTCCGCGTGTGGCAATCGTCTCCTCGGTCTGACGCGAATCGCGTCTGGCAGCAAGTCCAAGTTGGTCCAAATTGGTCCAAGTTCAGAGTGTCCCTATGGCTCGAAATGCATCTTTTGTCGAGTTGATTTCCTCTACGGAATAGTTTGCAATCGTGCGCTCCGAGGAGGAAATCGGACGGAATGTCGGAATTTGTGTCAAGATTTTAGGAAAGAGGAAACGAGGAATGAATCATCGCACGTCTGAGTTTCTGCGCATCGTCGAAAATTGCCGTCCGAGATTTTCCTCGTCTCTCCATGGCGTGAGAAAATTAGCCCAGGCTTCTTTCGAGAGGTTCTTTCTCTCGTCTCACGCCCGAAAGATTTCTCGCATCCAACTTCGCTCGGTTCTCGCGAAGAAAGAATGGAATCTTGCATCACGTAAGACGGCGCCCGATAGTCGTGACGTGACATGACGTGACATGACTGATTCGAATATTTAGAAGCCTACAATCTCTTAAGCGAATATGTGCGCGTATGTATATATAGGTGTGTGTGTAGAAGGGGGGAGGGGGGGAGGGGAGAGAAGGGGGTGAAAGATGTGAGACAGGTCACGCCAGTGCGTGGCTGGGAAGGGGAATCGATGATGTAAAGGCCATGTACAAAGAGGACTTCATCATTTGTCACGTAGTGAAAGTGAGCTCGTCCTGTTCCCTCTTCCCCTCGGGATGAATACAATTAACGTGGATCGAGATGGTGATGTGCCAAGGTCCTCGGAAGCCTGACTTGACCTTCCTCGTCTGCCATGTTTTGCACGTTTTGAGATTTTGCATTTAGGAACATTTCGCTTCACGTTCGTCCTCGAGTTCTCCTCGTTTCTGCTGCGATCGAGAGGAAAAGCAGTCTAGACTGTTTAAATATCATTTTACTTTTGCAGTCTTCATTCGAACTTTTTTACCTTTTTTTTTAAATTAAGTTTTCGAGGTATGTCGCACATCCCGAGAATGTCGAGATGGCCGGGAGTATTGCGACAATAAAAGAAAGACAAATCACCAGGAAGATAATTAAAGGTCCCGATAGCTGACTGCTCCTCGAGATTGCCGGGGAATGCCTCATGAAATTACATGGGGGCAAGGGGGAGGGGGGGGGGGGGGGGCAGCGCCGGGGTGGACACATTGTGTGAGACAAACCGTAGCAGGAAAAGGAACTCGAAGTGGTCGGGCGAGTCCTGGCCTGGCATTGCGTGATGTCTTATGAGAAAGAGAAGGAGAAGTTCAATGTTCAACCTTGTGACGTCATCAGCCGTGATCGCGGGGACCGGCATGCCTTTCACTTCCACGCCGAGTGCGATGACGCAAATGCCATCACTCATGCTGCTCCTGCTTGCTGCTCCTGCTGCTGGTGGTAGGCAGAGCCGAAGACACGCGCTCCTTCGGCGCTGGCTCCCTTCAGCATTTGCGCTCCTTCGGCGCTCGATCCATGAAGCGTTTCACTCTCTTGAATGTTTCCTCCTTCGGAAATTACCTTGCCTGTATCTCGCCCGCTTCTCGTTGTCGTTCTGATAGCATCTGTTTGGGCTATTGTTTGGGATCTGTGCAGGATAGCGCTGGCATGCGAACTCTCGGGCGTTCCAGGCGCTCGGGAGCGTCTGCAGGGGTCCGAGGGAGGTTGCTCGCTCTCGCACCTGGAACTTCTCACCCTCTTCTCTGTGAACGCTTGCTCACTCTGCACCTGGTTTCTTCGCTGGAGCGAGCTTTGACACGTCAATTCGCGTTTGGGTTGCTCTCGGGTCGTGCTGCTGGGCTGGATTCACTCGTAGACGATTACCGAATTCATAATAAGTTTTTAAATGCATGAAGAATACTTCTGACCGAAGGGCCTCCAGCTAGGGACCCGAAATTAGCTACGCATATTAGACAATTATCTGTCGCAAGAAACGATTTGCAATAAAAGTGTCACCTGCCGTGTGACCCACCTGTGCCCGATCTGTGACAGATGCGGATTCGCGTGGTTCCAGAGGAGATATCTGGCGTGGACTCGGAAACGCGTGTTTCCTCGTATTCGCAGGAGTCACTTGTGTCATACATGATATGAGTAATCAAATAAAATATGCGGCAGACACGTGACAACCAGCTGTGAAGGTTGTGGTCACACTAAAAGCACTTTTGCGATTCCATATTTGTATATATATATATTTTTTTTTTTTTGCGAGGGGAGGCTCTGGCTCGTACTTATACGACCTACTTTATTCGAGCTCATCCTTTGTCTACTTTAATCCCCCCCAGCCATTTGTTGCGATGAACTCCGCATTTAACGGTCTGGTCGTGCTTTGCCGAAGTCAGAGTGCGCTCTACGCTGCATGCAACGCGGCAAAAAGCCTCCAAGTGAGGATCAGGGATTTCACATCAGCGCATTTCAACTTGCTTTCTTGCTTCTCCAAGTAGAACGAGAATGTAAGTACTAAAATGCAATACTAGAATGTAGTACTTTCACGATGCAGCCGTTGACCACAGCACAAAAAGTTCCAATCGGGCCATAAAGTGTCGAGAAACTCGATTCAGAAAGTTTCCTCGACACAACTTCCCAAGGAACGTTACAGTCATTTAAGAGAATTAAATAGGAAGAGTTTTTAATGCCGTGTCACATGGAATCCTCAACGGTAAAAAAATTTCCCATCCGAGTCGAAATCTCCGTGAGCTGGGTGTGTGCACGTGTTTCATGCACTTTTCCCGTAACGGGACGTGTCAAAGCGTTCAGCCGTCCGATCCGTCGAGGTAAACATCATCAATTCCTGCATGAGTCGGTTGCAGTCACGCCTCTTTATTTTCTTTTTAGTTTTTTTTTTCCCAGTCTCTCTACACGTTCCAACAGCAGACAGTGGGTTACCATAAAAAAAACGGGGTGTGTTATAACCAGAGAAAGACAGAGGTCATCAACCGAGGGTCTCGGCGCATGTGCAGTCCAGCCTTTTTTCTTTTTTTCTTTTTTTTTTCTTTTCATACCCTTCTGCATTGAACGACTGACACACTTGCTCACTTCCCCAGTTCCGGGACCTAACGGGACCTTTTTCTCTCATGTTAATGGTCCTACCTGGCTGGCTCTCGAGACCCTTTGTGTCTCGGCTCCTACCCTATCTGCACAACGGTTTTTTTTTCCCTCCCCCTTTTTTCTTCTTTTTCGAGAAAAGAGTGAGATAAGCCGCAGCTGGAGTCGATTTTCAGCAGGAAATAAAAACGCTCCGTTCGCGAACGAGCGAGCGGAGTTGCGCAAGCGAAAAACCGAGAAACTGGTTGGAAAGATTCCGTATCGTGCATATTAGGATCTCTGAATTTCCACAGCGGTTTCAACATATCGAGATTTTTTTTTTATTCTTGGGGGAAAATAGAAGGAGTTGAAACCTGGAAGTCCCGCGGTGAGAATTGCAGTCGAAGGATTATCCGTTCCGTGGATTATCCGTTCGAAGGGTTGTCCCTTGGGAAAGAGTTGAGGATCCTTCTTTCACGGTTCGGGGCTCTCGTGTTCATCTGTGCGCGAAACAAAAAAAAAGTCCTTATGTAATGTGACGCAAGGGTTTTTTCTCTTTTTTTTTTCCTCCTTTTTTTCCTTTCTTGGCTCCGCGCCAGCGGATTTCGTGCCCTCTGGGCACGGATCGTGGATCTTCATCGCGTTTCGCATGCCGAAAATTGGGTTCGCCCGAGGAAATCCGAAAAAACGAAAAAGGAATTTAGGCGATTCCACATCTTTATTTTTTTTTTTAAGAGCTTCCTCGCGATTGTTCCGCTTTCGGACTTTTCCCCGACAAGGAGCCCGGTGAAGAGGACGAGGAGCCCGGTGAAGAGTTAGCAAATACCCCGAGTTCATTTCCGGGATGGCCGCGCCCATCCAAGATTCATGCATAAATAATGAATAAATTTACGAAATTCATGAAGATGACGATTGATCCGTGTTATGCAAGGATGAACTCATTCTCGATCAATTTATGCATAGATTATTCCTTATTTATCGATGAATTTTTTTTGCGTTCACAGGGGAAACTTTCCTTCGGGGACGAGAAACCAGGCGCGAAATGAAAGAGATCAGCCAATATTTTTTTCTAGACGATCGCAATTTAAAAATTTAACCCATGATCCTGCAGGTGGATGGACAAAATTTTTTTTCAGCTTATTTGGATTATTGCTCCCGTCATTATCGTACGGTGGATGATTAATGATCGCCAGCGAAAGATCCTACAAAAAAAGGCACTCGGTCGTAACGATGGCCGAATTTCAGACGGTCGTAATTATTAAAATCTTAAAATCACAGAGCTGACGATGGATGGTCAGGCGAGGATCGTTAAGCGACGGCAGCGCCACCTGGATCATTAGTCCGCTGGGCTTCCACGCCGCTGGTTACCGTAGGTCACGGAGAATACGCAAAAGAGGTAGGGTGGATGGGGACTTAGCGATCGTTAGTGACGACCGTTACCTCATCATCATCTTGGGATAATAGTGGGAACATGGCTTATGTAAGGGGAAAAGTTGCCCAGGGGACGTACCGCCTTCCCCTCCGCGTCCCGCCTTCTTTCCGTCCCGCCTTCTGTCGCTTCACCCAGAATCGCACATGGCAACGATGGTCCTCGAATCGAGAGTCGCTCCGCGGCAACGATGCGAAACGAGGCCAGCAGAGAGAAAGAAGCAAGTACATCTACCCCATTTTCAAAATCGGGTTCAAGGAAGAATTTATTCAGATTCTAGGAGAATTCGCTCTGAAGTTGCCTTTGATGTCACATCCCATCCTCAAATGAAGAATTTCGAGGATTGCAAACCCCCCCCGCCTCCCCCGCCCCCCCTCCTTCCCCCCCCCCAACTAATCGTTGCAGAGCTTTTAGGTCGCAGTTATAATAAGTGGACGGAGAGCAAACCATTTTTTCAAAAGGAAAACTCGTTTTGTCTCCCATCATGCATTATGCATGAGAGGCGACGGACCCAAGTGCTAATTAGGCGTTATGAAATGAAATGGGAGGAACCGGTCCATTGTAACCATTCCAAGCGTTCCTTCCCATTCCGAGAGACTTCTCACATGTTCACGTGTGACTGCATTCGCGTGTGACCGCATTCGCATGTGACCTGACGGTGGACGCTGTCGCCTCGTTTAGAGCTGACGTCACGGAGATTCAGGAAGCGATTGGAAGATTTATTCCTCAATGCTCGATCGGGTTTTTGGCAATCCCTCGCATAATATTTTCGCCTATCCCCTTCACGTTGAAGACGCTCCTGACTCGAGCCATGGGTGAAACCTCATTTAAGATAATGTTGAGATCTGCAGGCCTTCAAGCGAGGGAGATTTAATGACGCTGGAAGGGCCTCATGAGGCCCCAGAAGGCCCCAGAAGGCCCCAGAAGGCCCCAGAAGACCCCACAAGGGGGCTGCTAAAATGATTAGAGACCCGAGGGACTTCCGTACGGACGGCGTTTCAAATCCCTTTTTTTCCGCTCGGAAGAAGGTTTGCTAATTAGAGGGATGCCGTGAAGCGTGAAAGGTTTTCCCAACTCGATCATTGCAGAACGGTGAAACCGGATGAGGGTCGAAGAACCTCGATTGCATTCGAGCAACGAGTTTTTCGCTCCATCGGCTCCCGAAAGGCACGGAATGTATCCCAATATCGGTAACTATCCGGTAACTCGCAGATAACTATGAGGTAACTAGAATGTAACTATATCCTTGCAGATATCTTCGTGGATAGGGAAAAGAACAATAGAATTAATTGACAGCAGGAAGCGAGTGGGCATGACAGTTTCGTTCAACGATTCGACCAATCCTACCGCGATTCGGTCGGTTGACTCTGTTCTGCAAGAGTCCATGGGAAATCAAATGGAGTTAGTCTAATTGGCTCGCATGCCGTGTCTCAGGCCGACTCTATCGCATTTCAATTAAGTCCATCTCGGCTGCGTAGACGCGGATTTGCATGCAATTTCACCGGAATCTCACGGAAGATTTTTTTTTTCCTTGGGGATGCGGTTGTCGTTCTTGGTCGAAGGCTGTTTTGAGTCGCGATATGTCGATATCAGAGTCCAGATAATGCTCGCACTTTTCTATTGGTTGTCTTAATTAAAGAGAGAGAGAATTAAAGAGTATTAATAAGAATAAATGGGACAAAAATAGAAACAGGCGACTGAAGTATTTTTAAAATGCCAATTTTTCCCGGTGAACTCATTCTCATAAAAGGAAATTGGAAACGAAGCGTCGCAAACATTTTGCCCAATTTGGGAATTACATACAATATATAGAAAGTATTCCGTACGGCATAAAGTCAGTTTCCATGAAAAAATGCATCTGCAGCGGATTATATGCGAATTTTCTCCATCAGAAACTCGATCCTCTTGAGAAACGGCGAATATATAGTTTGTAGAAACTCCTCTGAAAAATGCATTGGAAGATTTAAAGATCCCGTGTCGAAGAAAGAGCCTTTTTCTCAGACCGTTCTTCAAACTCAAGAGAATCATAGATGTCGTGTTGATGATGGGAGAGGCGTGTTGATAGATGGAACAAGGTTGTCGTGTAGACACAGTAAGGAAAGAAGGAGGAAAAAAAAAAAAAAGATCTTTTTTTCTGTGATCGATCACCCTTCTTGGGTCATCGCCCTTCCTTTCCCAGAACTTCCCTCCTTTTTTCCTTCTTTTTCCTCTTCCCTTTTTTTTCCCCCTCCCCTGTCTTCCGAGATTCATCTCATCTGGGAGCTCCCCCCCCCTCCCCCCCCTCGCAGGGAAGCTGGGTTTCGTACGTGTTTCCTCTTATGTTAGGGGTTTTCTCGGCGAGGCTTTTTTCAGCGGCGCTCATCCAAGAACCAATCGGATCTATTTTTTTTTTAAAGATCCCGTTTGGAAATTGGATTCTGCACTCATGAAGATTATCGGGAATAAACAGATTTGACGTCATGACATTGTATGGAATTCGGTGACTCGAGTCACCGAACTCCATTCGGTTTTATCCTGTCGCGAAATTCTACGGGGCATGAACTTTACCGTAATTCTATTGGAATAAATTTGAAACGCAGTGAAATTAAATGAAATAAATTTGAAATGAAATGAGGTGAAATTCGGTTGAAGGAATGAACACCTTATCCCAGTGAATGTGTTGTCAAGAAGAGATCCTCGTGACCCATTTCCATTCCTCTTGTGAGGAGTCCTATCTGTGTAGGTAGAATGTATCTTGAAGCACTGGGGCTTTTGCGGTTTTTCCCTGAGTCAGATAGTGATAACATAGAGGGGAGGGGGAGGGAGGAGTCTTTATCAGTTGACAACCAGTACTTCCCACATTAGAGGTGGGAGGTAGGGGGGGCGGAAGGAGGGGGTTTGAGGGAGTGGGGTGGAGGAGGAGGGGGAGGATTAGAGGAGGGTAAGGGGAGGATATCTTGAATGTTTTCTTTGCTTCCTACAAAACACGAGGGAGCAGTCGAAGAGCAATTTCATTCATGGAAAGATAAGTTTGATCGATGAAGTTCGTTGCTCGCTTCGATTGGTTTCACGGGGAAATCCGATTCACTGTCGCGTCAGGAAGCCAGCGGAAGAGATCCATCTCATCCATCGACTTCAATATCGTCACATCGGGGTCATTCAAGGGTCACATCGGGGTCATTCGAGGGAAATCCTGTCGCATGACAGTGTCCTACCTTACTCACTTGATTGCTGAGCAAATCCCTCATTTCCTTCTTAGGGATTCGATACCCTTGAAACACGATTGGCTCACTAAGGCTGTGGTAGACTTGCCAATTCAATTATATGGAGTCGGCAAATTAAGGCCTGAGGATTCGCTGAATGAACGAGTTCGATGGGGCCGAAGCGAGGTCGGTTGAAATCGATGGACTCTTGAATCAGATTTCGTCGGGTTGAATCGAGGGAATTAAAAGGCGAAGAGGAAATCACTGGGGACATTCAGAATTCCCAAAGTTTTTGCTTTAAGGATAAGCGTCTCCACGAAGCAAAAATGCGCTCGGCCATGCACTGTTGTGGTGCTCTCCGTGACGAAGTTCATGCGTTCCCGTCTTTATTTATGCAAAGACGCGGAATCGATCGCGAAAGTCGATATGACTCATCCGGAGTTCCGCCGACCGATGATCGTCACGAAGAGAATCGATGAGATCCGCCATCGAGTCGGTGTCAACTTCCACGTATTTGCCGTGCTCACATGGCTCACAGCCATCTTATTTCGCCTGTGAAAACCCGCGCCATAAAGCCAGAGCGCTGATTCGATCCCAAAACTTCCCGAAAGGAAACTTGGATCTCCTTCGTATCTTCATCGTATGGCACTAACGACCGGCCATTCGTCCGCTAACGCTGTTACCAACTCGTGACATCCGGGGGATTAGAAAAGGAATTGCTCCCTCGTGCCAAGAAGACAATTTTCTGGTCTCGCGCAGTTCTTCCCCTCCCACGACGATGCAGATATTTCTCTGCGATTGGAGACGATTTACAAAGAATCCAGCAATGGGAAGCGTTTTAGGGGGAATGGGGATTTAAAGAGAGAAGGACTCTCGATCAAACGCCGGATTTCAAATACTTTCGCAGGAAATGTCGCGGAAAATCAGGGGTTTGGATTTATGGCGTGTTCGGCTTTGGATTTACATAAATCATTGTTTTCTGATATGGGAACGGAATTGTCTGAATCATCTTTTTTTCCCCCACGCATTAATACCTCCATAATTTCTTCCTCTTTTAATGTTCTGGATTTCCTGTTAAATTCCCTTCCCCCCTCACCTTCCCTCCACCCTCCCCCCACACCTTCCCCCTCCATCCTCCACCCTCCCCCCTTCACCCTTCCACTTCCTCCATCCTCTAATGTAAATCTCGAGAGTAAGCATGGTGACTTCCTTGGCCCCAAAGCAAGAACAATATCCTCTCTTCTGCTCTTTAAGGCAGCACAGTTGCATAATCATATCTCATCGATGTAAAGGATGGGGCAATATGAGAGCCACATTTGGCTTCTTTTTTTTTTCCAGGACGAAAAAAGTCACCGATAACGCAGCAACCCTGAAAAGATTCTTCCTCTCGTAAGAAAAATAAAAGTATTGATGAATTACCTTCGTTTGCGGAAGCAGGAAAACACTTTTGTTGTGCTGGAATTTCCTATTTTAGGGGCAGATGTTCGCCGGCCACCTGGTCAGAGGCCAGAGGTGAAAGTGGGGGCTCGACACTTCTTCTCCCCTTTTACCCCTTTCCCCCCTCCCCCCTTTTACCCCCCCAGGAAATATGATGAATGTCGCCGGCTAAAAGTCCTCTGCGGACGGTCCAGCTGGTCCCAGGCCAGTGTTGCTCCGGTTTCCGGCTTTTCGGTTTCTTCAGCGCTCTTTTCGTTCTGCGTGCCAAATTGTTGTGTGCAAAAAAATTGCGATGATGCAGACAAACGTTCTTGCTCCAGTTTTTAATCTTTTTTTCCCCTTTTCTGGCTCCGAGTGCCACGTCACCGTTACGATCGAACAATGTGCGTGTCACCGAGGCGACAGTGGAAAGGGAATCTTTCTTGTATCACTGGTGACCTAGATTTTTCGGTGTCGAAGTCCTCCCAGATTACGCCTCTCTCGTCTTCACTGTTACTCCTCAGTCATTCATTCCTCTGTTTCCCCTCTGTTATGTCCCTCTTCTGGTTCCGACTCGTTAGGGGCAGTTCTCGGAAGAGTTCCGTTATGATGGCCCCAGGCCGATCCTGGTGAATCACGTTGCATCATCACCTCCGAAGCCGCTATTTCCCGTCTTTTACTTTCGATGGGACCTTGGAGCGAGGCAGGTGTAACCTTGAGTGCTCGTAACCTCGAGGTGCTCGTAACCTCGAGCCGATCGTAACCTTCGTCCATTGAGATGCTGTCCAACGAAGTCGCCGTCCTTCTCAAGGAACTCGACGAGTGGTGCGAACGGGCGGGAAGTGTGTCTTCGTCCGATGAGAAACCGGAATCCAAAGTGAAACCCCATCGCAGGACCGGCAATGGTATCCTCTGCCGTCGATCATTTTCGCCGCGATTATTTTTATGGCTTAACTCGCGTCGCTGTTTTACCCCTTTTGCCTTGCATGCATGCCTTGCCAGCTTCATTCTGCATGCTTCGATTATGATCACTATTTTCTCAGTGTCTCAATGCCTGTTTTTTTTTTACGGTAGTCTTTCTCGCATGCGTGGAGTTGTCACTGTGAATATGAGCCTTCATACATTTTTAGAAGTATGAATTAACTGTAAGATTATTTGCCATCTGGGGATATATATAAAAAAAAAGTTCGAAGTTCTTTTTTTATATTCTACAAATATAAAAAAAAGAACTTCGAAGGTAGATTCTACGAATTTTTTTTGTTATTTTGTTGTGACATTCTGAAACCAGGGAAAATATGCGCGAAATCGTTGAAGTCCTGGTAGAAATCTTTAATCATTTTCGAACGAACTGCCTGGTGCGGACGAGATGACTGACGTTCGACTCGACGATCTCATTCTGTGTTCCAGCTCAAATCGAGATAATACCATGCAAGGTATGCGGAGATAAGAGCTCCGGGGTGCACTATGGGGTGATCACGTGCGAGGGCTGCAAGGGGTTCTTCCGGCGGAGCCAGTCCTCGGTGGTCAACTACCAGTGCCCCCGGCAGAAGAACTGCGTGGTCGATCGCGTCAACCGCAATCGATGCCAGTACTGCCGCCTCCAGAAATGCCTCGCTTTGGGCATGTCCCGAGACGGTGAGACTGACGTCGTTCATGGCGAATTTCTTCATCTTCATGAATTTATGCATATATTTTTGTTCCCTTTTTTTCATTCATATATTTATGAAATTGGAGGTGTTTCTGGATTTTTAATCAATTTTTTTTTAAGAAGAGGCATGCTTATATATTATATTTCCTAATTTTATTCTATTTCGTTTATTTATTTAATCCTTTTCCATTCAAATTTATTTCTATTTATTCTTAATTTTTTGAGACCAGGAACTACTCATTCAAAAATTTCCCCTCCATGTCTTATTTTACTTCCAAATATATATATATATATTTTTAAAAAGTTCTTAAGTTATTTATAGTCATTTTACTTTTGCATAGCTCTTAGGGAAACTCGTGGAAAATTCATACGTCTTTCTCCTCAAAGAGTCGTGTAAAATGCATTGTGACTCATCCAGGTAGGAAGCATACGGACTTTACAGAGAAAGCCTCGACGGCAACCCACCGGAAATGCCGCCTTTCCGAGAAACTCCTCGTGTCCGTTCGAACCGGCACATTCCCCTTCTTTCCCCTTCCATCTCTCATCCTGTTCCGCGATGACGAAAATTCGCACATCGTCGGAAAGCTACGTAAAGGTCGCTTTCCGATCACCTGGAAAATTTCGTCGCTGCGGCATGGGGTAAAGAGCAATTCAGGGGAAGAGAAAGGAATACACCAGAACGAAAATATTTTCGTTATGATAAAGGATGTTTTCCTCACGGAAGACAATATTTCCGTTGCGACGACTTGAGGATCGCTTCTGTCCTGCTTGAAATTAATATTCATTTCTAATTATCCATCGCTAAGAAATTTCTATTAGAGATGCTCTTCTGCATCAGTTTTCTCTAATCTTTTTCGTTCTTCCTCAGGTTTCGTGTGTATATTCCTCATGAAAATTTGGACGCAGAAAACTGCATGAAAGACGACAAAGTTCTGAGGTCTCCCATGCAAAATTTCTTATAATTAATTATCACTAATAATTTAAAAAATTAGGATCAATAATTGTAGACTTGTTAACGTAGCTTTCTATTTACCACAAATGCTAGGAGACGGCAAGTTTGCCAGTTAGTCTCACTCGCGTCTAATGGAGAAGGCACGGGGAAGTTGAGGCGGCAATTTAATCGTAAGATAAGGCAGGAAAAAGAAGTGCAAACAAGAGAGTGACTTGGGAAATCCATGCAAGAGTTATTGCACAACCCGGCAGAGAGAGAGAGAGAGAGAGAGAGAGAGGCGGCGTGGGAGTGAACAAGAGAAGGGGGGAAAAAAAAGAACATGGGACTTCATTCTGGTTAGGATCTTCCTCAACAGAGAAGAGGAAAAGGAGCATTCCCATATGCGGTAGAATATTCATTAGCTGAATATTTATAATCGCGTTGATCAATAGCTGATTGCATCATATTGTGTTGTATACTAGGTGTGGTTTTCCATACGATTTCATGGCGGAGTCTGTCTATTATTTAATTGATTTTAAATGTAATATATTATTTAAATTCATGTAAGTTTACCGTCTAATCAAGGATTGATTTATTCATCAGCTTGCCAAGGTAACATCATCATGCCTTTTTGTTATTGCCATCTTGCCTTTTGTTGTCGCTATGGAGCATCAATGGAGCTGGACTCCAAAAATAAAAATGAATATGGGAATTAAGCTGAAGTGAAACATGAAGGCTCTATTGTTAGTTCGTACTCGTCTTGAGTGTTTCTTCCTCAACTTAAAAAAAAATATATTTATTATTATTTGCATTTAATTTCAGTATCATAGTAGCTGTATGCTCTGGGTTCACCTGGGTACATGTAAACTAGAAATTTTCGGATCTCTCTATACATGTAAGGAAAATGTGCTGAGCCCCAATGCTTCAGAAACGGGTGATAACTACAGCGATATTTATGAGAATAAAACTGTGCTCACAAAAGGGATGAAAAAAATATCAGCTAGGACCTATACTTGATTGGGCCTAAAGTAAAAATCTGAGCCTGAGAGTCTGTTATCATTGAAATCAAAATGTAAAATGTAGGGTTTATGTAAAAGTTCGAGTTCATGCAATTCAAGTAGTTTTAGTAAATAAATTATTCAGATTCCGGATAAAATCTGCAGAAAGCCCTGTCACACCGAAATTCTGCTAATAAAACTTGTAAACGTAGGAGGCCTTTTTCCTGATCCTGTGCAAGGGTAGAATTTTTTTTTAGACATTCAACAGTGTGACTTGGCTACAGTTTGATATTTACAGGTATATTTATTTTGTATTTATATCAATTTATTTTCATACTTTCCTATACTTTCATGTTGGGTTTTCATGTTGGCAGTCCGTGCTTAAATTAATTCCTGGAACCGAGTGTGACCGGAAACGCGTGAAAAGATGAGTTCGTGTCTCTCCCCCCTTGTATCGTCAGATTAGATTAGACAAATCAACAAAAAAGAAGGGGAATGAGGGGGAGGAGGAAAATAAAATGAGAAAAGGCTCGATTCGTGCCCGACAGATGACAAAATGGCAGTGTCATTCAGTCTTTTCGTGTTAAGGCAGCCCTTCATACCTCAGCAAAAAATTCATACGCTTCATTGTGACGAGCTAAGCAATAAATTTGTCATAAAAAATAAAAGCAATTAACAATAAAACTTAAATATGGGAAATTGTAAGATTGGCATTAGTGCAATAATAAAAAAAGATCCATCAAGATAATGAAGACAATATTTTATTGTTAAAATACTTTTTTTTATGCATATAGCAAACTCAATTGTTGAACAGTGTTGCCATGAATATTCAGCAAATCTGATGGATCAGCCCCCAGATACAACGTTCAAAGAGGCCGAGGCTATTCCGGGGGGAAATGAGTTAATAGGAGGAACCTCATGCAATGCAGATCAGGTCAACCGAGGTCATTTACCCCTCGTGCTCGTTATGGATCCCCTGTGAATTATGAAAAAGCGGTAGGTGATTCCCTTGGGGAGCAATGAGGGAGAAGGCGAAGCATCGGGCAACCGTGTAGCGAGGTACCGTGCTTCAGTCCGTCTGAGCTGTGACCCACTTCCCAGTGCATGAACCCAGTGTTGCCGCCCTCTCCGCTCGCTGCGTTGCCGCCCTCGCTCCCCGCATGCGGACCGGAGTGGAAGAAGGACGGTCATTGGCACGCTCTAAGTAGAGGGGAAAAAAAGGAGCAGAAAATACCAGAGAAAAAAGAAAAAACTTCCTTGCCTTTGCGTGGGCTCTGAATAGAGCTCTGCACGGCTTCTCAACGAGGAATATTTTTTAAATATTAATTATGAGTGCCTTTGAGAGGGGTCTCTTGGAATTATTTGCTTGAACAGCCCTCCGTCTGTCATTCGTCATCCCTGCCTTCGTCCTCGAGCGCCTCTTCCATCGAGTGCTGAGCAAGGAAAGACCTCCGATGCATTCCAGCAGATGCATTTCTGCCATTTCAAACCCCATTATTCTTTGACGGTGCTTGAAGATGAAGTTGCATCTTGTGTGAAGCACATGCTTGGAATGCGAATTATATAATATCGGGTATAATTATGAGTCGCCTTTTTTACCGCCGCATATCCAAAAAGAATGCAGGAGAGAGAGAATGTTTATTTCTTTGATACCGAACGAAATACGAGAATCCCGCCGTTCATTCTTGGTCTCGAATGTCAGAGCATCGTTTGAGTCCTTCAAGGGGATGTTGACCTCTCGAGACAAAGTGCGCCTCAACTACAAGGAAGTGATCTCTTCGCCTCGTTCGCAAGTGCTCTTTTTCCCTTTGTCTCTCTCTTCTTTTCCGGCTAAAAAGGAAGGCACTGATTTTTTCTTTTCCCCTGGCACCCAATCCGTAGAGAGCGAGGGTAAATATTTGACGGGATCGCTGCATACACATCGATGCGGCATTGATCTGCTCTGGATTGGGTCGGGGAGTCACCGGGAACTTGGAAATAATGGGAGTGCAATAACCTTAGCCACGCTGCTGGCGTGGTCGATAAATGAGCGAGGAGGGAGCCGGCTGCGCCACCTAGTATTAGCACGCCGCACTACAGTTTCCGGCATCGTTCTCGCAAGAGTACGGTGCGACAGAAACCCGCAAGTGGCGCCATTTCAGTGCAGAAGCCTTTCTTCTCCGTTTGCTGTCAGCCCCCTATCTGGTCACGAAGGCGGCAAGCAAAAAGGCTGGATAATTTCTTTGTTCCAGTATTCCGTCATTTGAAGGAATCTACCCCTTTCCCAAGATTCCCAAGGCAAATACTTCATATATTAATTTAAATTGACAAGAACACTTGAATTAATGAATACTCAGTATTTCAGCATTTCTGTGAGCATCCTTCACGTCCTTCGCGTCACGGCAATGCGTTCTTTCGTGCACAGAAGAGAAGCATTGCCTTGACCGCGCAATTTACGCTGCTGTGCAGGACGATTGGCACCGTTCCCATATCCGACGTGGAATTAGCAAAGCATGTGCATAGCAGTGTGGTTTTCTGAATTCCCTATCCGAATTAGTGGTTTGCCGCACAAAGAGAGCCATCACGGAGCCAGGTGGGATCCGAGGATTCAATTCAGGCCGTTCCAATATGCAAGCGATAAGTCAGCTCTTGACAGGTATTTGTATTCATATTTGAACAGATGCGTGAGACCCACTATTCGCCTTCAGTGTGTAAATATGATATATCAACCAATAATATTCTGTTTGAATAGTCCTTGCTGCCATGCGGATTTATGGATTGCATGCTCTAGATTGCTCTGTTAACCCTCACCGTCTTTTATGCGGTGACTCCATTTCATTCCATATATTTCAAAGTGAAGGCTTGACGTCTTGGTCCTCTTTGAAAGTTTATAAAATTACAAAGGTTAAAATCGCATTGTAATCTATCTGTTCGAAAGTATTAAAATATTCGAAATGATGTCATCGAGAGATGTTTATATTCAAAGGAGTCTTATAAGTCCTATTCATATATTCATATACATGATACATTTCTGATATCAGAGCCGATATTCATATTAATAAATCATGGTTTATGCGCTGGTTTATCCTGCAATGTTGAAAATTACCAGCTAAATGTTACGGCCTCGTGCACATTCATGCCTCAACCGGAGAATAATTCAGGAAAAATGAAATCTTCAGCATTGGTCCTTGATGCGAGGAAAGTAGGAGGGTCTCCTCATCAACTTGCTCTTCATAAGATAGGATTTAGGATTCAGTCTGGCTCGATGGAGTAAGGCCTCTGCATTCACGATTTGTGGATGTATTTCCTCTGGATTGCAGCGGTGAAGTTCGGTCGGATGTCAAAGAAGCAGCGAGAGAAGGTGGAAGACGAGGTCCGGACGATCAAGGCCCAGCTTCGCCTCCAGCCTCCAGGCACCTCGCCGGACTCCAGCGTCTTCGACCCTCAGTTGCCCTCCTCCTCCGACCAAATCGCCTCCTATCCCAATCCCGGGTAACCAATTTTTTCCTCTACTGGTACCGTTTGTTCAGACTGGAGGGGGAGAATGAAAACCGACGTATCCAGCCAGAGGTCGCAGGCAAGTGCCCGACCCATGTTTGGCTGCGGTGAACTCCCTCGAGATTGCTGCGAGACATATAATGAAGTACAAGGAAAGCTATGTTTCTGAGAATCTTAGTTCTTCTGGAGAACATAGTACCTTTTGTCCTGAGAACAAAAGCTTTTTATAGTGCAGAACCACAATAGATATCAGTGAAGCTAACATCAATATGACAGTTATTACATGGGGCTCACATGGGGCAGGTCTATGACATATTTATTGTTATTGTATGAGCTTGATTCATCCTACACCATCGCTTTTGTACCACGTACTAAAAATGTGAATGCTTTTCTTAGCTCATAAGAGACTGAGAGATGAGTCAGGGTCATGTTCCACCAAATAACTGGCTCATGTGCCCACTTATAACTGTAAGGTGGACCTTCTCGTTTCAGATCTGAACACAGCTTTCCCAGCAGGCCACGCAGTTTATCAGCTACAGTGCATCCACTAATTAAATAATGTAACTATAGTGCGTACGATCACGTTCTTAAAAGTGACCTGCTGGCTACAGTGGTCGTATTGAAAAACTCTGGCTGTCATTACTTGCCGTGAAGCGTAACGGTCCGTGGCTTTGCAGTCTGCTCGTTACTGATTGCTGGGCAACGGAGTCGCCTCACTGCCTGATCACTCAAATGTCTATGAAGACAGGGAAATAATAATTATCTCTTATATGCTGGCATATCGTGAAGGGGCCTTGAGGTGTCATGAAATTACTTGTTACATCGCCTGCGATTCAGGCCCTTGCACACATTCTGGCCTCAGACATGCTATTTGTGTAATTTAGATGTAAGATAACGGTAAAAAAAACTCAAGAATTCCAAACAGATTTCCAGCCTCCAGTGTCTTAGCAACCGGTGAGCAAGGATAGGTTCATATAAAATATATAATGATCAATTGACCGAAAGTTTTAGGGTGGATTTTTGAACAGAGAACTGTCCAATAATGTTGCTTTATTTCCAGAAAATATCACGTATTTTCCCTGGAATAAAACTGCATTATCGGATAGTGTTCAGTTCAAAAATCCACCCTTAGCTTCTGTCTCCCCGTTGATTCATTGGAGTTTGAAGGCCTATTAAGTCAATGCATGTGGTCTCTCGGTTCCAGTTATAACTATGGGAGTGATCTGGGGACGTACACGCCGAACGGGTACACGGCGTTCACGCCGCAAACCACCATGACGTTCGACATGGGCACGGATTTCGTGGACTCCACCACGTTCGACGTCCGCGCCCAACCCGGGCATCTGGACACCTTAACTGACAGTGATTTGTTAGGTAGTACAAGCGTGGTCTCGTCAGGTAAGCCCGCCTCCAGCATGAACTTACCGCCATTACCTCCCTCTGTTTCTTCGGCCCGTGGGCTCCTTCTTCTCGCCGACGCCGGTGCTAAGGCTGTCACCGGCGCGCCGGTCAAATCTGAACCTAGTGCAAGTACTTCTACTCCGACTGCTACTGCTACCTGTACTAACGAAGAGGCTGCGTCCGCCGTCCTGGCCACCGGCGGCGGTAGTGGATTTTCCGGTGACCCTGGTGGTGGTGGTGGTGGTTGTGGGGGTGGTAGTGGTGTTGCGGGCGCGACCGGGTTTGCGGACAGCACGGTGTCGTACTCGGTCAAGCCCAGTTCCACCGATTCCTCTGCTGCACAAGCCATTCATACTCAGTCCGGCGTCCAGCATGCCCAGCGATACGATTACTGTGAGCCCTCCCTAGCCCTCTTCTTTCTCTCTCTTTTGCGTGATGCTGTATATATTTTTTTATATTGGTATTTGGAACTCTGTATTCAGTTTGGCATCTTGTATCAGTAACGGATTGAAAATTCAGAAGAAATCCAGCGTCGAAGTTGCAACTAAGCTGCTAGAAAACTAAGGCTTCCACCGGAAGCTGTTGGCTGGGACAAAATATAGTAAATTTGAATTTGTGAACCCCATTTTGATCCTCCTTAGAATCCCTTGCGTACTTTAAAATAGTCATGAGCATGTTTCACGCTCTTTTCCTTCAAACCACACTATACCTTCTGCAACTGTCTTTCAAGCCTCTACTCAAATGAAAAGTGGCTCAATTGTACTGCCAGGAGATTGAAAGCACTCCGTAACAAAAAAAAATATTTTTCACCACGCGACACATCTTTTCGCTCTGAACGCTTGAAAATCTCCTTGTGGATTTCTTCTTCCCTTCTTGCATGGAAAATTTGTACCGTTCTATCGATTCGTTTCCTTGAGTTTCTTATTTTACGGAGGGTCGAAGGTCGAAGTTCAGTTTTTCCAGCTCGGCTGGTTTTGAGAATTCGTGAAATGAGTTTTTTTTTTCTAGTTTCAGGTGATCTGGATTTCATCCGGACCATTTTATTTTTCATTTGTATATGTGTTCCTTCTTGTGTCTCAATGCTCTTCCAGAAAGTTTCTGTTCCCAGTCCTCCTTCACTTGCCTATCCTCTAGCTTGATCCTTTTTCTGTCGCTCTGTTGGCTGTGGCCGAGTCACTTTCCCGGAACCATGAATAAGTGGCAAAGAGATGGTGAAATTATTCAACTTTTAGAGTCTCAGAAAATCGAAGGAATCAAAGCTAAATATTGAATGTGAAGAATGAAGGGAATGAAGTCCTTCAATGAAAAATTTACTGATGTTCAATGATGTTCAGAAATACGTTCGCAAAATAAGATGAAAAGAAACAACAGAAACAGATGAAATTATGAGATGAAAACTAAAATAACGGGAGTGACTTGTCCACAGGAGAAGTTCTGAAACCATTTCCTATTTCAAACTCACATTTCAATATGTGTCCAAAAAAAAGTTTCCCGTGTGTGTTTGTGAGTATTCTTCACTGGTAGTCTGTCCTCTCTTTGGGGGGGTCTGATGGATTTTGGGCCTCCTCTGTGCCTCCAGACTCCAGCCAGATCTCGGAACTGCTGGCCAAGACGGTGGCCGATGCCCACCTAAGGACCTGTCTGCTGCCCGCAGACCAGATCGCCGACGCCCTCCGGAAACCCCCCGATCTCACCAAAGTCCTCTTGTACAAGAATATGGTAAGCCGCAATGGAGATCGCGAGCGCTCGTCGTCGCAAGCGGAAGTTGGGGTTTTCAGAGTGTCGCCTTGCCTCGGCTCTCTGGGGAATTGGGTGCACGTACGAGGCGATTGATGTAAATGAAAATAGAACGGGTTTTGTAGCACACAAAATAATTGCTTTAAAGGTGATGAAATGGTCAATAGCGTAAAACAAAGTATATATACAGTATATAAGATATATGTCGCATATATATATATATAAGATATATATCGCAGATAAAGCGTCAGTTATCAATTATAGTATAAACGCAGCAATAAAATGGAAAAAAAGGATTATATTCATCCGTGAGTTAAAATCATGTAATGATTCCAAATCAGAAGGCACCATTAGCGCATTTAATATTAGTGAAGGACTGGCTTCACATTCCATGGAGGTACTTATTGCACTAATGGTAATGTAACAGTACTGATGTGGCAACTCTCAAAGTTAGAAGTGATCAACACGATAAATGTTCACGTCCGTTTTGATTAATGTGATCGATTCTCGAGTCCTTTCTGATCAGCCTAATAAATTACCCGAGCCATTTCGATCAACCTATTCGATTCTCGGGTACACTTTGATCGACTTTATCGGTACTCCGATTCGTTTCGGCTAAGTTATATATTTTTTAGGGCCTCTCTGAGACCCCATTTGATAACCCGGTCGCTTCTCAGGCCCACGAGGAGCTGTGGCTCGACTGCGCGCAGAAGTTGACGGCCGTCATCCAGCAGATCATCGAATTCGCCAAAATGGTGCCCGGGTTCATGAAGTTGTCCCAGGACGATCAGATCGTCCTACTTAAAGCAGGTGTGTTTTCCCGTTTCTTTCCCAGTTTTCCTCGTTCCTCAGCCAACTACAACAAAAAATATTAAGGAAAAACTTGTGAAAGCGATGTCGACTTTCTCGTACGGGGTGTTTGGGTTTGTGAGATGCGAGGTTCATGGAATATCTCCAGTCTCTCTATAGGTAAAAGTGAATTCTCAGTGTGGAGGTCACACGAAACTCCGAACTGTGAGTTGGGCTCGTTGTGACGCTCGTGTTCTTCTCTCCCCCGCTTCTTTGTGCTCCATTCAATGCGCTGTAATGCGGATTGCAACGTCCTGCATCAGGCTGCGAGCTGTCAGGCGTTTAGGTTCAGTCGAGGACGTTGAATAATGTCACCAGATAGCAGCGCGCGGACTGTTCCCTCTTGGCTTGGGACGCCAGACATGAGCGTGTTCTAAATTCTCCAATTACGTTGATCGTCGTACTTGCGGACAAAGCGTTCTAAAGTGCTTGAAGGCGCATCATTGGGCCAGAAATTATTGAAGAAGTTAAAACGATTGTGATCGTATTACCAAAAGAGTTTAAATGACCAAAATTATCGGAGCAATCAGGCAAAATTATGCATTAAGCCGTAGAGCGACTAATTCATTCAGTGACTGTCATGACTATAAAAGTAAGTGTTTGGGGCTGCAAGCACGTGAAAAAAGTTGTCTGAAAGCAGACAGAGAATAGGTAGAAATAGTGTATTGAAATATCTAATAAAACCCGACTGTGGTTTTATTGACAAAAGGATCAGCCTAGTCCTTTTGTTGATTTCACGCCGATAAAGGCGAAAAATGCGCACAAAAAAATCATAAAAGAAGAACAAAGATGGTTTCCCGTGGTTGATAACCTCCCATAGGGAGTTTCGAGCTGGCGGCGCTGCGGATGAGTCGCTACTACGACTTGGAGCACGAATCGGTACTGTACGGGGACCTGTCGCTCCCACTGCAAGCCTTCATGACCTCGGACACGGTGGAGGTGAAGCTGGTGACCAGCCTCTTTGAGTTCGCCCGAGGGATCGCCGAGATGAAACTCTCCGACGTCCAGCTAGGGCTCTACTCCGCCTTCATCCTCCTCGCCCCCGGTCTGTCTCCCTCTCTCACGCTATTTTTGGTTCAAGTTCACAGATAAGCTGAACAGAGGTGAATAGACAGAGGAGTGTTCAGATACATCAGAGATAAATTGAGATTGTATGTTATGCTTGTCAATCCACAGGTGCAATCGGGGCAGATAAATATAATTGACTTGAGGTAAATTGTACGTCAATCGTGTGCGGGAAGGGAGTCAGATAGATGGACAATTTAGAGTTCCCGTGAATTATATTGGTAATTTTCCGGGAAGTAATCTTTCAGAATTAAAGGAGCATAAGAATGAATAATTGCTCGTGACTCGTTCCCATTCAGAAGTGCCTGGTGGAGTGGATCTCTCCAAGACATCTGTTAACGTATTACATCGATTTATTTTGACTTTTATTGTTTTACGCATGTGTGTCGGACGCGATGCAGATCGTCCCGGGTTGAAGGACGTGTCGCAGATCCAGCGACTGAACGGGGCCGTGCTCCGGGCCTTGAAACAAGAACTAGGGAAGACCCACCCGCTCCCACTCAAGGGCGATGTCTCCGTCTGTGATGCTCTCATTGCCAAGCAGCACTTCCTCCGGTGAGGCTACCTTCTTTTATTCTTCCGCTCATTCATTCAACAATGCGATAGAGGGATACGTTATGAGAAAGGGTAGGGTTCTGGGAGCAAGTTTGCCTTCGGCTCAAACACTTTTCGGGACTTCAGGGCCTCAATAGAATTTACGAGAGATGCTTTTTTTTGCTGGTTCAACGGCTAAATTATGGGTCAAACTTTCATGAAGTAAAAATTGCTAAATATATTCAAGGAGATCTGTTTGTGTCTTTTTAAACGTTTTTTTTAACCTTTACATTTTTTAAACTTTTATAAATTAAATTGATTTCGTATAATGTATGGATTTTGCTAGTTTCAACTAATTTCATAAAACTGGTCTCATTTTACAAAAAGAGAATTTTCTCTGGGACTGACCTTATTTTTAAAAAAAATCGACCTCCCCTCATGAAATGTTTCACGAACCATATCTCGCATCACGATACCGATCCGTTTCACGAAACCGACCTCGTCTGATGTTCTGCCAGGGAGGTGAGCATGCTGCACATGGAGGCGTTGAGTCGGCTACGACGGAGCACACCTCACTTGGAGTTCCCTGCATTGCACAAGGAACTCTTCTCTAGTGAATCCTGAAGTCTCGAGTTTCTCAGAGTCTTTCCCACCAGAATCATCTTTCCCTGGTAAGCTCAAGCTGTGTTGCCATTCTGAGGAACTTCAACATGTAATAGACACAAACACAATAGAATACATTCTATTTGAAGAAATGTCTGTTAGTGCAAGCGTATATATGGTATACTCACTGTTCTGCAAAGATCTTGCTACACATTGAATGATCTACTTTCTCAGCAACACAGCAGAATAAATTAGTCTCTCATCTTTGGTATGCTTTTAGTAGTTGCATGAAATGAGTTGCTCAAGCAATTGTTTACAAATATGCATCAGGATTCGCCGGAAAGGAACCAAATCTAAAAATCGGAGGACCTACACCTATTTCAGTTTGCTGCTAACAGTACTGAGAAATTGGAACACAGTTGAGGGTCGCAAGACTTACATAATGTTGTACCCATTACCATTATAAATTTTATTATTTTCCCAATTTCCCTAGGGAGAAGGAGAAAGAATGCCGCCGTCTGGGAAAAGAAGTCCAGTGAAGTCTCAGGAAGTTTTTTTTTGCCCCTCATCGTCGTCATCTTCAGTGTTTTTTTTTTGTCCTCACTTCATCGCGGCGCCGTTCTGGATCCAACATGTCTCCCTCTCAGGAAATGAGAAAACTCCCCATCGCTCTGAGAAGAACTCACCTCAGAAAAAAATGAACACAAACACACACACACACACAAAGAAATGAAGTTGTTCGTGTGATCTAGGACAAAACGTGGTTTTGTTCGTGTTTGTGGATGTGAGACAAGTGAGTGACAAGAAAGTTTCTCTCTCATCCCTGTAAATAACCTTTCTAAAACCTTTCTCGGTCTGTCTTGGGCTTGAGCTCTTTCTGTGTCGCTTCTGCCCGTACTTAAGGGTCAACGGAGGAGAAAGTTACCAATTTTGGGGGAATTTTGGAGAGAGTCCTCACTCCGAGGCATCTCCTTCCCCGTTTTCGTCCATCTTTTTCTGCCCATGGTACAAAGCTCGGTAGATATAGAGAGAAACAAAAACACGTTTTTGCAAAACACGGTTTTGCTCGTTGTTGGTCGAGAATATTGGGAATTCCAGATTCCCATTCAAGAATTTATGGAGACAATTTTCGATTAGCCGGAAGCGGGAGATGAAGACAGGTAAAGGAAAAGGAAATCATCTATGCCTTGTTAAACAGGAAAAAATGGATCTGTCAGATTTTTGCAAACTTTTTCGGCATGAATGGAAAGATCCTCCTACGCACTGTTGAATATTTGTGTACAGTTGTTTTTTTTCGGCATAGAAGAGGAAAGCTGAACCGAGGCAGACACACACACGAGTTCACACACTTTTTTATTATTATTATTATTATTTATAATGCCTTTTTTTGACGAGGAATGGATGGTTTATATTTTAAAGTGCTTTTTCTCCTGTCTCTATCTCGGGTGCTGTGCTTTTTTTTCCACTCAAGAATTCTTTTCCCCTCCCCTCCCCCCCTGCCCTCCCCAACCTCCCCCACCCCCAGGCAGATTCATTCTTTGTAAATATGCTAACCGCAGAACCTCGGAGCAAACTTAGTTAGGGCCCCTTTTTGTTATTATGGGAAGTTACCAATATTTTTTTTTCCAATGATGACGTACCTGCCCTTCCTTCAAGGCTTGAAGTTTTGTTGGCCTTTTTTGTTGCTTATAGAGAGAGAAAAGATGAACTAATTTATGGAAGCCTTCTCAGGAGAGACTCTTCTTCCTTCACGTTTCTGCGAACTGGTTTCTTGGAATGGAAATTTCTCTTTGAAAAAGGCCCTTGGTGGATTGTTGTGATGATGATGAGAGCATCCAGGGGCCACAGTCGACTTTATTGCCTTTCCCCCCCATCCCCCCCATTCTTAAACTCCTTGGAAACGAAGAGAAAAAAAATAGAAAAAATGGTGGAAGTAAATTATTCTTTTTTTTTCCTGGTTGCCAGAGTTCTTATGGTCTGTTGGAAGATATGGTGAGTATTAAAAGTGGTATTTTGGCTACATACCCCTCCCTGTGTCATTTATTCCAAGGTTCACTCATTGCTCTGACGAGTAATCCGCATGGTCGAACGTGAAGTACCCTTACACAACGGAAATAAAATGGAACATGTTCCAGTAGCAAAATATTACCACATAGAAATTATAAATCAGGCTTGATTGACATATGTAACGTTCTGCTTCGTTTAGACTTGACAAATTGTCGACGATCTGCCAAAAGGAGCCTGTTTCTGAAGAGATGCCAGAGGGAAAATCTACTCTGACGTCAAAGTATGGGCATTTTGTCCAGACGGTTCAGTCCTTCGCAGTCGAAATGCAGTACTTCCCTTACAGAAACTTTTACCAATCTCCTATTATGAACTCTCCTGAAAACGGTGTCCTGATGGGTTCAGAAGACGAAAACCCGAGATGTGACCGGAACGTTTTTCTCTTTTCTAGGTCATTGAATATTCCGAACTACTTAGAAGGGATCATTTATCATTCATTCATTCATTTTCTCGACTGCCCATCCCCACTTAATGGGGTCTTTGCTTGAAGCAGACTCAGAGGCGTCTGCCAATGTTCCCGATACTGGGCAACGGACAAGCTGCGATGCCTCGGATGACAAAGCCGAGCGAAGGTTCTTCCTGGTACGAGGCCTGCAGACAGGTCTATTACCGGTCATAGAGACTTTTGTTGGGTGTCTCTCAGGGGGATAGCGGCAGGCGTGTCCCCACAACTGGACTTCTTATCTTTCGATCCGGAGAAGTAACTGCTCGACCTTGCGACACAGATGACGGCGCAAGGCATCCTATCTCAGCAAGTAGCACCAGCCACCTGACGTAAGAGCCTCATTTCGGCAGCTTGCATCCAGGATCTGATTCTTTGTCATTATCCACTACTTATGGCCGTAGATGAGTGTAGTGAGACAAACACTCAAAAAACCGAGAGTTTGGAACTCCTTGGAAACTTCGGCTTTGGCAACCACGTTTCGATAGAGTACCCGTTAAACTGCAGAAGCCCCGGAGAAATGGTTGCCGATCTCGTTTTCGTCTCTTGAGAAACAAAACCTGAGATACTTAAATCTCTCCCAATTGTTACAGTGGGTGTGCCCTGGGTTTGGCGCATTGTTCGAGTGAACCACGCCATGGGTTATGGGGACACTGAGTTTCATTCCAGCGTGGTGAATTCATACTCAAACTGGCGGGTCGCATGGCCCTCTCAATGCGTCCGGCGACCCACCTACATACACCGAGAGAGAAAGTTTTCAGGCCCAACATACAGAATATAGGGTAATGGTAGATAAATCATTCTACGACTTTACATTTTGGCCTGCAGAGAGGTCTGATCTTGGCGATGCTGCCCGCACGCCGGAACGAGTTTGAGACCCCAGCTCTAGAACTCCTCCTGTTTCGACTGGGTAAAACGGACGGCCTTACCGACAAGGACACGCATCTTTACCTCGACACAGCTGATAACAACCTCCTCCACGCCCCGGCAGCTATACAGATCGTGTTTGTGTGCGCGAGGAACAGGGGAGGAGAAAGAAAGCAAGCCTGGTGAAGCCGAACACATACGAAGAGTCGCCCATCCCCCTCACTCCTGCAATTGCTGTGCATTGACCGAATGACTTGCATTAGCTGACCGTTAATCCCAAACTCCTGCAGTACTCCTCACGACTTCAATCGAAGAACACGTCGTTCGTCTTTCGTAGGTTTACGGAGCTCACGTAACCCTCTTTTGCACATACCAAATGCCTCTCGAGAATCTGGTGCAGAATAAAAAGATCAGTGGGGCAGCACTTTCCATGAAAGCCGCTCTTGGTATTCTCTCCAATGACTGCTCGAGCTCTCGTTTCCAGGGTCTTGGCATAGATCTTACCATGCATGCTGAGGAGAGTGATTACTACCTAATCACCTAACCCTCGAGTCCACCACCTAAAACAGAGGAACCTTTTCACCTTGTTAGTCCATACGTGCTTTCCTCGATTCCTATGCAGTCTGGCAAATCCTTTGCAGCCGAGAGCGAACACCAGTGCCCATTCCTTTCAGGGCCTCAGTCCGAATTACGTGGAATCTAAAAGACTTTCCTTCCTTCAGACGAATTGAGGAGTTCTCTGGCAAAAAATATTAACGTGCCAAGGCACAATTTGAAAAAAAGTTGCAAAATCTCCTCAGAGCCGACCTGCGGGCAATCTGAATCTGTTTTTCAGGGATATGGTATCCTTGGCTGCTCCTAAAACAAACTTTTGGCTTGAACAACATTTTTTAAATTACAAGTTGTCAGAATGAGGGCAGAAACTGTTTATGTGCATTCGCCATTTTTCCATATCCACGCGATCATAACTTTATCAACCTTTCTTTCAGTAGTCTTTTTCCATTAAAAAAATAATAATCTGTCTCTGAATTAATTTCTAGGTCTTAGAAAACCATTCCTTGAAGAAAGACTGGGAATATTGGAGCATTTGGAAATGCTTTCGTGGCAGTCTCGGTCACCAACGCGAGCACTACCACTATTTTGTTTCCTTTTCCTTCAGGCCTACTCGCATGGGTTTTTATGACTGACCATTCTTCCCCTTACTTCTCTACTAACAGCCATAGCGAGACAAGCAGATACATGCCCGCCATCTGGCGGGAGCATGGAGAATATTGTTATCCCCTTGCTCCAAGCACATCTGAACCACTTCAGTATCACTCTATTCTATTCTGTCCTAAAGCAGTGCATGTGCAAGGATATGGGAAAAGGGCGTACAAGCACTTATGCCCTTTTCCCAGAGAATTCCTCAATTATAGCTTCTAGGCCTTCCCCATGGTGGGAATTCTCTCCGCGATAGTAGGCTACGAGTTGAGGACATCAGACTGCTGCTGTGACCAGGTTTAAGTAAACTTTAAAATGTTCCTTCCGTCATCGAGATGCTTCTCCCTAGGCAAACAGTACCAACTTGTTTTTGGTTTTTGATGAATAGCAGAGTATTTCGCCTCCTTTGCTGGAACCTTCGGATGGTTTGCTAGAAGAACTTGGCAGCAGTGAAGTAAAGTAGTAAGATTTGATTTGCGGGTCGAATTTCTTCCACGCTTATCAGGGGCGTACGCAGATTTTCAGAAAGGGAGGAATCAATGCTATGGTTGCTGAATGACGAACGAGGGCGTTGGTCGCCTATTCGTCCATCCCCAACACCGATCTTGGGGAGATTCCCGAAGACGAAGGGAGGTCGGAAACCCTTTCGCCCCGGCGTGCACCACTTAGGCCTGGAAACCACGGCAAAGCGAGCAAGGAGGGATTTCAAAATTCTTGACGTGAATTCTCATGTCTAGAGATCAGATTCCCAGTAATTATTTTTATTACTGGGAATCTGATCTCAGAGGATACTTGAGATGCACGATCACTATCTCACATCACAATATCTATATCGTAGGTATGAATTCTCTTGATGGTTCCATTCATTATGATGATTCATTATGACCATTGCCGCCCAGAGACCAATGATGGAAAAAGACGCTAAGAGAACTCCGAAGGTAAACTAGTAAAAGTTTTACAAGGAAACTTCGTTTTACTGGTTGCACCCTTGCAAGGGAGGGAAGCGGAACGGAGTCGTCGCACAAGCCTGGTCTCTGGGTTGAAGGGAATGAAAGAAATAGTGAGCAGATCCTCCGCTAGATGACAGGAGTGTGCTCCAAACTCGCTATCTTGTCGCGGCTCACAATCAACAGAGAGCACGTGTATCGATCATTCTCGTCGGTCGGGTCTTATCCTTTGCCTTGCTTTTGCCAGCATCAGTTGCGGTGTGATTGTGGTGCTCAGAGCGTACACGAAGTTCGGCTCAACGTCGACTACGATAGATGTAAGCTGAGCTTGTTCATTGGGGAAAGCTCTGCATGGCCTAACGTTAGGCTTAGTTGTATTCGCTGACCTGTAATTGCCTTTTTATCAAGTCTCGGATTCACAATTTTACTGCCACAAGCCCGGGAATAAAGTTTATTTAATTAAATTCCCTTCGTCTTAAGCTATACCTTGCAAGGCCTACACCTGTCTTCTTCAGGTCTACTTCAGGGATTTTCAGTTCAAGGCACTCTTCACACTATTGTGTCTCAGTCGCAGATTTAGTCAGGGTCTGTGATTTGCAGAAAGCAGATGTTGCTCAAGTTCCATATTTGGTGCTATTAAGTAGGGAATAGGGGGATTGCATTCAATTGAAAGTCACAGTTGACCCAGGTTTTTGATATCCCATAATCTTTTCATATAGACTGATGACTGACTAGAACCAGCCTCATTCTATCTTCTCATGGTCTATGCAAGGCTGTGCATGATTTGATGATAATTTGTTCAGATAAATTTGCAAGCCTTGAAGCCAAGAACAGTATTTGACACTGATGTCCCAAGGCAAGTTTTGGATCCATACAATCCTAGGTCTATAAATTCCTATTCATCAATATCCCCAGGCCTTAATCATTGGAGCCAGCCAGCTAGATGAATCCCTTCCTCATTACCAAGTACAGAATAAGCCTATCTGAATAAGCAGGATTATAAATTGATGAAATATGTGAATTTGACTGCTGACAGAATTGGTTGCATGATTTCTTGTGTGTGTCAATAACATGGGAAAAAATGATTCTCTGATGCCAATGACTATTTTTTTAAATAGACATTTCATGGGCTCTTTCATACATGTAGGCCTACTTTTGAATAAGGACCTATGCCTAAGTTGAACATAGGCTGTGTCTCTGGGCAGAGCTTTCTGCTGTGTGATTTCAAAATCAGGTTTGGAAGATGTCTTGTATCTCTTTGCATATTTCTTCTAAGTGCATTATTGTCATGCAGCTTCCCTGATTTGCTATGAGCTGGAACAGCTGCTTTCCAGTTAGGTCTAACCAGGTGTCTGTATTTGTGCAGCACAAAATCATTTGTCCTAATGCTAATCCTAGAAATACCCTGAAGATAAAAAAAGCTAAGACTAAGTATAGCCCTCAGCAGAACTCTCATCCCTCTTTGTAGTTTAATATATCCTTGAGAGAAATGTCATGTTCTTCCCTTCCTCATCCTTTTCTAGAAATGGCATTTAAATTTATGAATGAAAAGAGAAATCTTCTGGATTGCACTTGTGCAAGACTGCTGTAAAGTGGGCTCAAAAGTGCAATAAAGTTAGGTTTTATTGTTTCTCAGATTCTTTCTAAAAACATTTCTTTCAGAATAAAGTACTTGACAAAATCTCTGAATTGTATGCTATAATACTTCTTGCTGAAGGTATCAGCCAGTTATGATGGTTTTATACTTGGTTACAACTACAATTAAACTCCATGGAGGAATTTTCATTTCATTTCCATTCCATTTTGATTGTACCTTGATATGTTTAAATTACAACTACCATTATAAGTAGTTGATTAACTGTTGATCATGGCTGCTACAAAATGAAAGTGAAAAATCCTAGAAGTTACTTTACTTTACTACATAGGAGCATTATAAATATATTTAAACTAACATTATGTATTGAACTCTTCTTGAAGACCATTAAACTTTTGTAAGTGACTTTTTCCTGGCCCAGCTAGTACTGGATGAGTATACTTGAGCATGCCTAATAGGTCAAACATCCTATAAAATATTGCTATCAGAATTTATTCCACTCAGGCCTCCTGATACCTCACAAGCCCTCACAAATAAATTGATGGTAACATGAGAAGAAAATGAGTTATTGCAAAATAGTGTTCGCTCACAAATTTTCATTCCACACATTTTTGCACTTTTTGAATTTTTAAATAACAGGTTCATGAATTGAGGTGCAATAGTTGAAGTAGTTGATTATGATTGCATGGCCTGTACAGTTTGTTATTATGACTCTGATTACTTAATTGCTACAATTATTTGGATGATATTAATTAGTATCTATTTCAGCAGACATGATCCATTATAATCTGATTATTAATTACCCACCTGTTAGGTGTGACTCTTCCCAGTGGCTTTGGCTTCACTGCACCTTTTCATGAATCTTTCCCTTATGAACTTTATTGATTCAGTCTACAAATGAACTACTGTAAATCATACCAAATTCGTTCCAGTAATCTGAGCTATACCTTACTGTTACTGCAGACATGTATTAGGAAAATAATCTGTAACCTTGAATAAAAAGCATCAGGAAAATATATCTGGCATTGCTGTGCAGTGCAGAGCATCCTTTTGGCACAGACCCATATCAGGCAGTCAGCAAGGGAATGATACCCACAACTCGATTTTTTTCATTACAGAATGAATCGAATAAGACTTTTCACTCAAGCATTGCTTAACAATAGGTTGATATTGTTTATGTGTGACAGGTTTGAAAAGCACAGGGGAGTGTTGGTGGTCCCTTGATTATTCTCTTTTCCAACTCAAAATTGATTGGTTATGTGATATAGACTTCATCCCCTAATGTTGCTTGACATTCGAGAAAACTTCGGACCGCCCAGAAAGGTGAGTCGCAAATTACTATCTTAGCAAGAAGGCGGCAGTAAAATAGGCATTTATCAAAATGCGATAAACTGGAACGGCAAATGCTGTATACCGAGTATCGAAGTTCTTGAAACGAAATGGAGAGGAATTTCTAAACCATTCACAATAAAGATATGGTCTGCCCTCTTCATGCATCATTGTATATCACAACGGCAATCCTGAAGTTGAGTGAAGCTGTGACGTGGAAAGGAAGTAGCTAAACTGACATGATAAGATTCCTCTGGAATTCGTACTGGAAGTCACGTCTGATAAAACTCTGAGAAGGAATGTCTAGAGGATGCTTTAGAGATGTCGATGTCAGGGCAATTTATCGCCGTTCACGTTGGCGGAAGCCAATGACTGTTCTCGAAACGAGACAGAGGAACTGGATTCACCTGTAATGAATGGCGTTGAAAGAGAAATGAGGAGTTGGTTTTGGAATACGAAATATGTTTATTTTTTATGCCCTACAGTTTTGCTTGAGCCAGCATCGAAAAGCAGGAAGGAGGCTTTCGGGGAATTTAACATTTTTTGCAAAATATTTTGTGTTACGGCCCCGCACCCTCAGTACGTGCTAATAAAGTTATCCCAGTTTCCCTCTTTCATACTTGAAGCCAACTGCCTTGAAGCATCAGGCTTTAAGTAGGAAAGGTGAAATGGAACATACATGGGTTGCCCGAAAGTTCTCTATTTTTTGCGATAGAGAAAGCAGACCTTTCAGGCTTTATCAAGTTGTGCTTTTGCACAATAGCTTGTCCAGGCCAAATTTTTTTTGCAAAAACGTTTGTCGTAATCGTCTTTTACTTTCAGTCGCCATGGATATCACTTTTCTAGCAATTGTTCACCGAACACATCATTCGCATGTTGGTCGTGTTCCACTTGCTGGTTGAGGAGGTTCCAAATGGAATCCACCAAAATTTCCAGAATGCTTTGCGGAACGTTCGCCACCGTACGAGACCGTCCGAAAGTGGGCTAAGACCATCAAAGATCGGAGAGAAGATGCTGAAGATGCACTTCGTTCTGGTCGGCCGCTCTCTATTTCTACAGAGAACGCTGTCCAGAATGTCAGAATGTGCGGGGCCCACTTCGCTGCCTCCTAGATTTTCCCATGTCTTAATTCAATGTGTGATACGCGTTGTCAGGATATACGCCCAGCTCATGTGCAATCTGTCGGCACGTGATCCGTCGATCATCTTGGAGGAGTTCGTGCTCACACCTCACGGTGCGGGGTGCTGAAGCAGAGGGCATTCGACCGGAACGAGGTGCATCTTCAACGTCTCTCCCCGCTTTGTTGGTCTCGTCTCCACGTTCGGACAGTTTCGTATGAAGACGAACATTTTACTAAACCAGTTTGGGAAATTTTGTGGATTTACCCTTCTCCTGCAGTGGAAATTAACCAGCATGCGATAGTCATGTAGTCATGATAGTCAAGAAAACGATTTGCGAACTACAGCAGATTTCATAGCGATTGAACTAAAATACGATTGTCTCTGTTCTGTCATTCTCTTTTTTGCCCAAAAATTTGGCCCAGACAACCTATCTTACATGAATACTACAAGGCAATACCCATTATTTGGGTATTGCCCTGTGTTGCACAATTTAGAGAAATTTTCAGACAACCCTCCTATGAAACGTATTTTTCTTTCACTCCAGCAAGTTTGAATCGGCCATGACTATGATGAAATAATTTCTAAATTTAAACTCATTTTCTGTTTTCATAAGTCGACTGACTGCTTTAGTTTCATTTTACAAAGCGCACTTTCTTCATTTCACCACATTCCGTAGAACTGATATTGACAATTGGAAGCTTTGCATTTAGTCAAAAAGAAGGAAGACACCGACTTATCAGGGCATTTTTATTTCATGTTTGCGCTTTAGCATGCACATGGCTAAACGTTAAATTGTCATACTTGAGGATAAAGTAGCTTACGTTAAAGCACATGAGGATTTAAAGGACATGGATCTTATTTTTTAAGTAATTAGTTTTATAAGTATAAAAATATTTGTAATCTTGAAGCACTGGAGTCAAAATTGGAGTTGACAACCGTGTTTCAGTGGTGCCAAGAAGGGATTCTTGTTTCTTGGCACCATTCCCATCTCGCCTCTCTCTCTCTCTCTCACTCACACATCCCCCTTCTGTCATTTAGTACTTGAGTCCCGTTTCGCCTGTGCATAAAACGCCTTTCGTTCCTTTCATCCCTTGTTTTTTTTGTTTTATCTCCCCACCTCTTCCCATCCGAAGTGAGTGGCTTTCTTTCTCCTTCGCGCTATTATAACATTTCTCTTGGTGGGCATCCTCACCACCAACATCGTGATTTCATGGCCTTCAACTCCTCACACATTCCCGAGTTATGCATTTGCGGCTTTGTGGAAAAACAATAACCATTTCTTGGTCATTTGCTTCTTACCTCGCCGAAACGATTTCTTTTTCGTTTTTAACCGTAGCTCTTGACAAAAAAAAATAAAATAAGTATGCCCGTGAAAATAAATTTTAAAAAATCATAACGGCTTCTTTACAATGGGAGCACACTTGTCAAACAAATAGAATCGACGTGGGAGGCGAAGTGTTGATGAAGATTCGAAAATGTATTGGTATAATTGCAACCGGTTCTTATCTTTACTCCTTTGACATGGTGGGAAGCGGGTTACGCCGTGAAATGCGACCGTGTTGCAGTCTGTAGGAGAAGAGGAAAACAGATATATGGCCCCTTAATATCTCTTTTTTGTTGTCTTCAGACATCCCTGGAGGCATGTTGGCTAGTCACGTGTAACACAGATTGATTGAATCCTTGTGGGGTTCGTGCCTTTTCCTGGTTCCGCATGATCCGAGCGAAGGTCACTCTTACCATTCCACGTGCGAAGGACAGCAGAAAAAAGTATTGCAATTACTGTGTGAAACGAGAGATTGGTCTTATATTGGAAAACCTGGGAAGGAAAAACGGAATGGAGGGGGGGGGGGGGGGGAGCCAGCTTGCTTTCCTCTGTCTTTATTTTTACGGTTGAAATGATTTTCCCTTTCATTGCTCGGAATTCCGCACGGCCATCGGCGAATTCCATAGCGCTTGAAAGCTCTTGTGTCTTCTTTGGTTCAGTAAACAATACATGAGGACTCAGCAGGAGTCTCGACAGGGCGATGGATGGATGGATGAGTAGTGGATGGATGGATGGATGGGTAGATGGGTAGATAGATCCTTTCTGCCCACTGCTTCTTGACCGTTCGCTTTTTTTGGAATGATGTATATATTTTATATTTGATCATTAATTTTCCTTATATGAAAATTCAACAAAAGTAAAATATTTGGGTAAAGAGCCGAAGTTATAAGAGGAAATTCTCCAGGTTATATTATTTATTTTACGTGAAAAGATCTTGCTTCATCTTCAATCACTGAACTATAATTGACCATTCTCTTTGTACGCAAAATTTTGAAATATCTTCAAAATATTGTATGCTCAACATGGTACATTTTGAACCACATATGTTTGGAAAAGTTCAAACAATGTGACTAGCGCTACTTAATCTGTATTTCTGTTTTGGTGATTACTAGAGAAACCTGAATCATGATGTTGAAGATACCAACACGTTTGGGATGACCATTTCTAAATCATAAAAGTTTCTGAGTTACTCGGCATAAACTTTTCCGTGAGGTAGTCTCAAGGAAAAACACATTCCTCAAGTGTAACTGACTCACCATTGACTGCTGACAAAATTTCTCTACGCCACACCTCGATTTTGCCTTTTCCTGACTATTCACCTTTTCTGCCATTTATTATACCAGTTTATTTTAAATCTAAACCTGAAAAAAGAAAGGTATGAGACTGCTAAGTTTCTTCTTTCACCCCCAAAAAAGGCCTTTATGAACACGTTTACGGACGACTTGTTTGGTGCAGTACTAGAACTTGCGATACGCAAAATAATGGCTTGCAATTAAATATTGTTTACATCATTTGTTCGAAAGGCCTATGAGCCAAGTTGGATCATTTCGTCGCAATGAGGCCTGGTTTCTAATCCACACTGATAGCACAAAGTAGACTCCAAATGAATCGAGAAGTTTCCCTTTGAATTCCACATTTCCCCCCGGAATTCAAGTTTCCAAATATCAGGGAGGGGAGGACGTAAGATGCCATTATCCATGAATCCTTGAAATTAACGCCATATCCATCGCTGCGAATTGGACATATTGAAAATTATTTTTTAAATTCAATTCATGGCGAGAACCAGCATCGTAAAACGCAGCTCCCTACATCTCCCTCGGTTGTAGTTCACTTGAAGCTTGTTGACTGCAATTCAGTGTCATAAAAGTTCTCAATAACCTCTATTAATTTAAGGATTCATAAAATAAATTTGATTCTTCCTGGAGAATCGAAGGGAATTTCACAGGTTTACCACATGCGCGTACGTGAATTTCTCCATGCACGCCAATTTTATCGGACTTTTATTTTTGACGAAGTAGCTCTCCTGCGATCCCTTTCAGTGAAATCTAAAGCAGTTCGTGCCATGACTGTATTGTAAATTTTCTCGTCATATAATACACATATATGCATTATAAATGGGGGTTCAGACAGTAAGCGGAGAAATTTGAGCCTGGTAGCGAATGCAAACGGTTGCTGGATGGTCCGAAGCCCGGTTGTTGCTGACTGACTATTCTATTTATTATTTATTTTGCATTTTGCTTTCAATTTTCATGAAATGCTGCGTTAGAGTTGACCCAGGACCGTTATGCTCGTCTGTCTAGTCCGGGTGAATGTCTTGGAATCCTTGGTGTTGACATGAAAAAGACTCAGTGATGACCTGCAGACCCCAGCTGTTGTTTATAACTTTTTTTTATTGCGGGGTTGGAAGTCTCTTGTCATGTGACTCGTGCACATCCTGCAGAACAATCCGACCGAGAATTTGAAGACGACTCAAGTTCTTTTTGTTCGAGCTAACCAATGCAGGAAAATGTTTTTACTTTGAGGAATTCCTGGCATCTTTTCCAATGAACTCCACTAGTTGATGTTCATAATCACCTCCATGACATAAGTGAATGAAGATGTAACTTAGCGTTGGAAGTTTATTTTTATCGGCATTTTCTTTTGCTAATGTAGGTCATTTGTATGCGTAACTTTTTCATTCTTATAAAAAAAAAGATTTTCCTGTATTGCCTGTAATAATTGCACTGCCTGTATGGTGTGGAATTAGCAGCTGTGGATGATCATTGGACAGAATGGACGGATTCGAGGCCTCTTCCATTAATCTTCTATCCAAGGGGAACATTTTTTTTGAGGGGGGACTCATGTGGGGAGAG
Organism: Darwinula stevensoni; assembly: GCA_905338385.1. NCBI lineage: Eukaryota > Metazoa > Arthropoda > Ostracoda > Podocopida > Darwinulidae > Darwinula > Darwinula stevensoni. The sequence goes on along the minus strand of CAJPEV010000224.1, from coordinate 24,045 downwards.
GGGGTAGTGTTCCGAAATAGAATGAAGATTTTATCCTCTACTGAACCGCGTCTTTTTGTTTGCCTACTCTTTGTGGGATATGTCTGCTTATGTACCACGTATATAATATATACTCTATACCTGTGAGAAACTAAATGGGGGAGACCTGGGAGTTGGATGTTCTTCGGAGCAGAAAATTGTCATCGGACAGAAAATGTTTCCCAAGAGGGCGTTTTTATTCTTTTCCGGAAATAGCTGCAAAACCTCGTCACACGATAGTTTCCATTTCTGTGTCTAAAATCCGAGGGATTTGGAGTTCGGAAGTAATTTAATTTTTGCATAAGGCTTTCTCGATTTTCCTGGGGAGCGCATTGTACGGATTTATCTTATTCATGCGTTTAATTCTGTCGCATTTACGCGATTTTTTTTATTATAGTGATTTTACCTTTCTTAGTTTAATTACACATTTAAAATTAGAGTCATGGTGTTTTTTTTATTTGGATGGCTGAACACGCTGAGTAGTTTTACAAAAATGAAAGTAATAATATAATACATGGTTCCTGGGTTCTATAATCCTCCATGATTGGCGCCTGCATTGCATTGTATTGTTATTGTGTATTGTGTGGGGTCCTTATCGGCGGGGGAAATGGCGGCTATCAATCCCCGAGATATGGGTGGAAATGTTCCTACTCTCTCTCTCCCTCTCTCTGTGTCCTCTGAGGTCGTGTGTGTCCCACACTGATCCTGCTTCCGGATTCCAGTCCCACACTGATTCTGCTTCCGGATTTCTCTCTTGCGTATGTCCACCTGAGGTTTTTGAAGCCAAAATCCACATCATTCATCATTTTCCCACATTTTCCGCTGGATTCTTTATTTATTACTATATCCTTGTTACATTCACCTAAATTTCATTCAGAAAATGTTTTCTTATTGTTTTTCATTATTTCAGCTTTGTTCGTGCGGTAATCTTTATCTAGTAGTTAATATTTTCACTCTCCATTTCTTGTAATTTCCACTTTTACAAAAATATTTGTGCACCCTTGTAGGGAAAAACGGTGCGAATCCTGACACGGGAAGTCCAAGCTCCCTTCATTAGCCTCTCGCGTTACTTTATAACGAGGCATGCATTTACGGGATAGAGGTTAGATTCCGCATGGTCTTCCTCGTTCCGTTTGAAGGAACAAACGTGAAAAATGGGGAGAGGAAGTATAAGGGTGGACAATAATGCCGACGTGACGGGTCCAGCTGGTACTGTTTGGTTCGGTTTCAATGATGAAGTAGATGAGATTTTTGTGGTCAAAAAAAGGCACGTCAGGTGCTCGATGTCCTTTCCTGTGAAACTGGGTTGAATCTCAGCCGAGGGACCATCTGCTCCTTCCTTCCTTGCACGGGTCTTCGTGATATGTTTACGTGTATATGGGATGTGTCTGGGAAGCGGAGGGGAAGAACTCGGTCAAACGCAGACTGTCATTTGGTCATTTTCCTCCACTGTTATTTCCATCAATTTACTCCAAGCTTGCAGCCGGTCGCCTGTCTTTCCAAAATCTCTCATAATCTCCGTTGTCTTAATTTATTTGTGCATTCACTTAAGAACGAATTTTTGTTCCATTGATTCATCCATTTCTTTGTTCACGTAATTTTCCCGTTAATGTTGGCTTTTTATCAGATACGTGTGAATACAAGTTTCACATATTAAGTCAATTGGTCGCCTATATTTATGCCAGTATTTCCTTTTTTTTTAAAACGAATGAAACGTTCATTGTCTTGATTTTTTCATTTTTCTCTCTTGGGCTCTGCATTCATCCATATAGTGGTTTTTATTAGTTTTCCTATAATTATGATTTTTAATTATATATTTCCGTATTTCCTGCGATGCATTATTATTATTTACTCATCTGCATTGCTTATCATTTGTCAGTTGGTAATCCGTATCGGCAGTTATTATCATGGCCGTTCTATGATATTAACTTTGCCTTTTGCTTGCTGTCTTCAGTGCCCCTGATGAAATCGCACATACGCACAGTCTCTCGAGCATTAGAAGCTCATCGACACTTCAATATTCCCACGCAGCCGTAGGGACAGGATGGTAAGTAAATAAAAACCAGCGTATGGACACCGTGACGGGAGAAGTATACCCAGATGTCCCAGGTGTGACTGAATATACAGACTGAATATATAGGGTGTCCCAGAATTGATTGAGTATATGTCCTTCTGTTTGGCCTATGGCATATTCTTGTAGGCTTCCTGCTTTTGGTAGGCTAAGGTAGCAGAAGTCGAGGTCAAAGGCGGCCCAGATCCGAAGCCCTCTACGTTCAATAAATTCTGGGACACCCTGTATTATGTTAACTGCCGATGTTTTATCTAACATTCTACTTCTTTCGACATTCTAACAAATCTAACATTCTCCTCCACTATTGTCTTGGAGCATATGGGTTCACCATTAAAACCATCAAAAAGTATTATTATATTTTATGTACTTTTTATGTCCCATGCCGTTAAGGTATTATGTTGTCGTATTTCATGTTGACGTGCTGCGGCGTTGTTTCAGTTGTCAGGACGAGGTCGAAGTCGAGCCTTCAGGGAAAGAAAACCCGTGCAGGGCTTCGTAGTTGGTAATCTGTGATACGTAATGTGAGAAGAGCGGAGTATGATGCTGGGGCCAGGTGTTTCTCTCTCCCCTTTAGTGTGCTTCATTCTCTCCCATCTGAGGCCGGAAATCGCCCCCAGCACACGCTAACCTCGTCATTGATCACCAATTAAAATAATTAACCTTAATTACGCTCCGAGTCCTCTGAGTGAAGGGAAGCAGAAATCCCCTCCCCCTCCCCAGTTTTCTTGTGTATGATTCACAACACAAGAATCGCCTGAAGAGGATGGGTGAATATTATCCTTGAAAAAAACTAGGACATTATGAAAGTTCTTGGAGTATTTTAATAAGGGCTTCTATGGGGAAAGAAAGTAGTGTTTCACCCGGTGATCATTGCCAGTCTATCTCCAATACCCCATAGAAGCTTTTGTTAAGATCTTCTACGTACTTTCATTATGTCCTAGTTTGTTTTTTCTCCCCAGCAGACTGTAATTATGACCTTAAACATGCCCAAACCCTGCAGTTAAGCATCACTACAGATGGCCGAATGCTGCGATTTTTTTCCCCCCCACCGACCTCACATATGCCCTGCAAAAACAGGAAAGGAAACTTTTGAAGTATGGCAGGATGGTGTGACATCGAACTGTTCATCATAGAGTTGAAGTTGATAATACTAGTTGAGATTGGAGAGGGAGTTGGTTCAGATTGTGTTGAGCTGTCAATATCTGTTATCAGACCTTAAAGGAAACGTAGAATTAGACCTAATATATGTGATTATATGCTTCATAGTTCTGGTTTTTTTCACTTCTCGCCAAACCTTAAAGAAAAAAAGATGAGACAGAAGCCGAATTAGCCTTGCTTTGGTAAGTTTGAGTTAAGTGAATAGTCTGGTTGGTTATAGCTTCAGAGTTTTTTTTTTTAATCAACATACCACAATTTTGACGGATCTCCACGCCATGTACTCAATCTGAGTGTAACAAATGCTTTGTCTTCCTCACATTTCATGACTTTTTTTTTAGCGATACATAGTAGGGGTATTGGTGAATTTTAAGGTGAAAGTTTGGCCAACTTCAACTCTTTGGCGCTTTTGTATTCGTCACGGCCATGATCTGATACATAGCATCTCCCAAGAACTGGCCGGGAGATGGCGTCGACGAACTATTGTGACCTTGCCATGAATCTATCCACTGTGAGGACCTTCTTGGTGGCTCTGTGAATCGAGATAAAACGTTTTCAGAATCGCATTTGGAATGATCGGAAGGAAAGGATGGAGTAAGCAAGGGGGAGAGGGCGACGTTCTCGGCGTCACTCACGCGGAAAGAGACGAGATCGAAGAGAGAAACGTTAATTGTGAGCCTTGGCTCACGTCCAGGCTCAGATCCCCCGTCCGTTGACTCCCATCCTACTTCTCTGATCATACGACGTGCGACGCGTCTTGTGATCCACCATGGACAAAAAATGGAAAAACCCAGTCAGTGCTTATGGACACTGAGTTAGAATCAAGGTTACGTAAGAACCCTATTGAGAAGAACTCCACCCCCCCCCCAAAAAAAAAAAAAAAAAGTTGGCTGGTAGATTTCGAGAACTCTCGATGAACTCGCGGAGCATCATTAAATGCGATCTTTTGCTGCTGCTTAGATGCGTCTCTACATTTCCGAGACCCCAGCCAAACTTTCATAGCCATGACCGAAGGATAAATCAATCTTTCAAACAATCGACAGAACAATGGACTTTTGGGGTGGGGTACAACGCGTTCAGTGATAAACGGCCATCGGAATTTCTCCATTGATTTAAAAGTAATTGCGAGATTTTGTTCGTGGGCGGGGACAGCCGCCCGAAGGTGTTTTCAGGGCCGTTTGCCGTTTCTCCGTGAATATATGGCATTTTTCGTAGGCAGAGTGAAACTCGCATTGCTTTCCACGCTTCACTTCACCCCCCCATGTTGTTAAGCAGTAGCCAAGGAGAAGGGTAAGGAGCCATCAATAACTGAGGAGGGCAGCACTCAGTCCTCCTCAGTAAGTGAGTGAGTACCTAATGACTGAGAGCAATACCCAACAATTAGACGTCTTAAAATTGAAGGTGACTATCACTCAAAGCCTTGAAATTCAGGTCGTGTTTATACGTCGAAGAAAAACTACGATGGGTATATTAGCCTCATGATATGGCTAACCTGAACTCCCAGCGAAGGTTGTGTAGGTTTGATATAATCTTATGTGCGCCATAATTGTAAAACTTTTGACTTTCCGCCTAAATTAGTGATACACGATAGGTAGTTTGCGAATTTGCATGAGGGGGTTGGGTAATTTTAACTCAAAAGTGTCCGATTGGTGAGGACCAATCACCATTTGAGTAGGAAATAATCGAGGGCACTGGATATCAAATGTACCGGTGGCCTTGGATCGATCCCCAGCATTTCGAATGACAGGTAGACGCTCTCGCTTTCAACCGTATTAACGGCTGTTTAATGAAGGGGGAAGGGAAGTGTCAGTCCATCGTTAACGGAACATGGTATGATGAACCGCGATGGTTCCGTTCAAGCGCGTTTCCTGAGCATGCTGCTGCGCTGGTCACAGTTCCAACGGACCGACAGACTCCCTCCCCAATTGTTTTTTTTTTCCCCCTTCTCATGAAGAATGTCGGTTCAGTGAATGCAATTGGTAGCTTTTTGTAGATATCGTAGCGGGCAGACTTGCTTCATGAGTAAGAGACTTTCGCTATTGGATCGCATCGACTCTATAGCCTTCTCCGTCAGATCTCTGTTTCTTAGGCAACGTTCCTTTTACACGAGAGAAAAGAAGACAAAAGGTGGTGGGGTGTGGAACGGGGCACACGTGTGAAACAGCTGTGTGTTCCCTTCCCTTGCCCCGGAACAAAGGGGATCCACATGCACTATAGAAAATGTCGAGGTTGAGGCAATATTTCCTTCTCTGCGACCATCGTACGAGAGATCCCGGATGTCAAACATTCCGCTGATTGTCGATGTGTAGTATTCGCAGACGTTACCTCTTGATATGGTGCCATGTCAATTTGTCCTCGTCATTGGTTCCCAGGGAAAATCATTAGCTTCGATTGATACATGCTAATATCCTTCATTTAAAACATTTCCCTTGCGTACTTGGTTATATCCATGTTTTATTTCCTCTTCGATATGCTTCAGGAGAGCATGGTATTTGATGTGAAGAAATAGAATTGTTAGGAGTTTTTCGTGTAGCTTGCAGCAAAATTTTGAATGAACTTGGTCTGAGTCGAAATGCCCCTGAAGGAGTCACGGAAAGAACAAGATTGGGGGCAAGTTTTAAAAGGCATACGTGGTGAAAATTTTATATGAGGTTTTCCTTCGTTCATCCTTCCGGGAAGACTGCATCCTTTGAGACGAGAGGACAGGTGGAGAAACGCACATCGAGTGTGCCCTGCGAAGTAGGTTGAATTTTGCGTATGTGGAAGTAGATAAGATGGGTAAAAAGTTTTCGACATGAAGTAATTAGACATTGTTAAGGCTTTTGATCCCGTTCCTCACAAAAGATTTATGGACCCGATTGGAAACACGTGGTATGCAAGGGCGGATGATTGACTGGATAAATAGCTGGTTTGTCGGGGAGAGTACGGAGTAATTGTAAATGGGGGAATTGTGTTGAGAAATTGGGGTCGTGAATGGTGTCCCCCAGGGCTCCGTCATACATCCGCTTCTGTTTCTCATTTGCATCAACAATTTAGTTCCAAGCCTCGTGGGGAAAATCATTAATTTTTATGACACGAAAATACGTTTTTCCATGACGTCGGAGAACAGGCGAGAGCCGATTACAGCTGTTGAGCGAGCGAGGTACAAAAAATTTTTTTTCATGAAGTTCAACAATGTTCGCATAACCCATAATGAGATGGCTCTCGGCATGCATTTGACGAGGCATTTCGGGGCGAACCAGGAGAGAGACTAGGGGTTATCGATGAGGGACTCGAATTCCCGGGCACGTGCACGCAACTATAGCTAGATATAACAGGAATTTAGGCTTCATCCTGCATTAAATTGTCAATAAGAGCTTTGCGTTATTCCTTCGTTGTGTACGGCATCGATAAGGCCCCATTTAGTTCTGTGTTTAGTTTTGGAGGCCTGGTGGAGAGGGTTCAGAAACAAGCCACCTAGATAAGGTATGTATGGGGACTTTCATGCGAGCGACGCTTTAGCGCGTTGGGACTCAGTTCGCTCAAGTGGTTGCTAAGTGAGGATCTCTCCCAAGCACTTGAGATCTCCATGGAGTGTGGTAGGTTTTTTCAACTCGATGGTGACAGCATAATGAGGGGAACAGGTTTACGTTGCGTAAGCCCCAAGCAAGACGCAATTGCTGAATGATTATCGGGTATTTCATATTTGGGAACACGTTTGGTGACTTTAAAAATATATTCATCTTATCCAATCAAAAAGCGAAAGTCTTCTTTGACCATTACAGCTACAAGTCATCACCCCGCTTTTAATAATTCCGAAAGTTTTGGGGAATATCCATACGGACATCCACCCGTCCGAAGAGTGAAACCGTGCTTTCCACCTTCGCTTAGACGCCACGCAGAAAGAAAAAAAAAGTGAATTTGGCCACTTCTGTTCCCATGGAATGGAAAGTGTGATTGCAAAAATGGCGCAGATGGAAGTGCCCTTCCCTGACAACAAAGTGGAAGTTTCCCTCTCATGATGGATGGAGCAGGGTTGTCGAATGCAGGGCTGCACAGTCGCGTGCCTTGTTGGCATGCAAGCGAGAGGGAGAATGTCTTGGGCAGTGGCCCGTGACAGGTAAGGGAAAAGAATTGAGGTTGTCGACTTCTTCCGCGCCGACTCTTGTTTGGATTATTTGGCCTAGTGCCTATTGGCCTACGGGTCGTGTCGGCCGAGCAATGGCCCCGGTTTATTACGAGGCAAAGGGTTTTCTTCCCAGAGTTTTCTTGCGACTTTTACAGGCTAATTTGAATTGCTGCAAGAAAGGAAAAGTCTTCCACGTGACGAAAGCCCACTGATTTTTTCATATAAATCTATGGGAAAAAGAATTCTGCTTTCTTTTTCCCAGAATTTTTTTATCTCTGCACGATTTTTTTTTTCCATTGTAAGTTTTTCAACGCCATGTGGGAAAAGTACAAAAACTTGAATCTCTGCCTTTGACGTGTTTTCTTTTCCTCACTTTCTGATGAAGATACAAAGACTCGCATAGGTATCTATAACGCCCAGGATTTCTTTTCCCTTTTGCGAGCTTTATCATTCCGCCTGTTCAAAACTTCAGAGCAAATGTATCAGCCATTTTAATAACTACACAGTTCTAAATGTATATGTTTACGGAACATACTTACATAGACTTTTACAGTCTTCTCTAACTGGATATATTTAACTGATAAATCTTTTATTTTATTTAGGGGTAGATTATGTATATGTTCGAGTTCACTGAAGCTTGAAATATGAGGAGGTTGTCGACTCCTCTCAGCCCTGCAAATTGGTGCAAAGTCAAGTGGATTCCGTTTCAGGGCGTGGAGACGATGATGACTTTTTTCCCGTGATGAAGGCTCTTTCTCGCTTTGCTCTCTTTCTTCCTCCCCCACCCCCACCCCCTCCCCCTCCCTCTCCCTCTCCCTCATCCTCCTCTCTCTTTCTCCTCCCTTTCCCACTCCCACTTCCTCTCCCACTCCCTCTCCCTCTCCCTCTCCCTCTCCCTCTCCCTCTCCCTCTCCCTCTCCCTCTCCCTCTCCCTCTCCCTCTCCCTCTCCCTCTCCCTCTCCCCTACCTTCCCAGGAGAAATACTGATTTCTCGTGTGTTTGACCTTTGGGAGGCCATCTGGAGATTCATGACGGCGCAGATTCTGCCTGGCTTCGAAGTCTGTAACTGTAGATCTTGGTTTTCGGATACCTCTTATTTTGTTCAATTGAAACATTTTATTATAATACTGATTTTGCTTTATCTTGATGGTCGATTGGGGGGGGGGGGCTTTTAACAAGAGTCTCGCAAGGCAAATGCTGCCAGGTAATTCGATCGATATCGGCGCCTCTTACGGATTTTCTGTGATTTCTGGTTTATTGTTTATTTTATCTTCATTTCCTAAACCCAAAGTGTAAGCCACGGGGTTTTGGAGGAGCTTCTGCACGTGTGCCTAAGTCTTGCATGGCCTTGAGAAAACACGGAGCGGAGTGTTGATATAGCCAGTGATAAACAGAACCTCATCCCGGAGGCCTAGCTCTTTCTTGGTCCCTTTTCACGTATGTGAGGGAACCCTCATTTTCAAGATGGGCGACACTGATATTGGACGAAGGTCGCTCCATTGTCCGCCTGTCGCGTGTCAACGTGTGCTGCTGTTTCCGTGGGAACAACGATGCCACATTGATGCCGTGGGGTAGAAGCTCGACTGCATTGTCTCGTCTTCCCTGGTGACCTTGAGCACTTCGGAAGGGGGGTTTTATTCAGGGGAAGAGGCGCGGGATTGGGCAGACAGAAGGTGTGTGAAATGCGCGTGAGAGGGGGTGGAGAGGGTGGTTCCTTCATCAGATTCCTTGGTCAATATTATGGGAATCTGAACATGTGCATCATTCAAACGTTCGCGACTCACGTTGTATGCTCAGAAAAATTATGTTTCGAGTAAAGAAAAATTGGGCACTTAATTTCTTGAGGAGAGCGGGTGAGAGGTGCGTGAGCGGGAGGTGAAATGAACGCGGGAGGTGTATGAGGGGGGCCAGTGAACCAGAAAGTGACCAGCAGACCACCGCCCCCCATCCCCGACATCCACATTGTGGGAACGTGTGTGCGTGCGTGTTGTTCGCTCTCCCTGCTCGCGCAACAGCTTCCTAATATTGGACCACCATCCCGATCCACCGCTCCGTTGTTCGGAGGCCTTCGAAGTCGAAGGCCTTCGCTGTTTGTCGATGGCGGTGCTTCGGACCGTGAAAGGAAGTGAAGTGACGAGGGTTCACGTTTGGAATCTCCCGTTTCATTGCCGTCCGCATTTTTTCTATCTGGCTCGGACGTGGTCTATCAAGTGAAAGCTCACGGAGAGAGGGGAAAAAGTGGGTTCGGGGTGTTTTGAAAGGGAGCCTCCAACAGGTGCCAGATCGGTGTCACATCCGAGCAGCCATTCGTTCATTCATTCATTCGGTTAGTGCAGGGGCTTTGGATATGGTGCAGCTGTCTTCTGCCTCTCCTCCAGGTATGACCGGGATTCTCTTTTGGTTTACCGTACCAGATTTCTTCCTTTCCGATTTTGTTACGCGGCATCGATTTTTACCCGTTAATCTTCCCTAAAGATTCGCCAGAAGAACCATGGAAAACAAACCACTCTAAATATTTTAAAAAAAGTTGCCTGATGGGTTTCACATTTAAGATCCGTCCGACGGGAAAGGAGTGATCATGAACTTGGTAACCCTCGGGATGAGCTTGTTCATTGACAACCATGGATGTTGTTTTCCTTGCAAGAATGACCAAAAAATGATTAAGTGTACATGAATCTCGGGATTCCCTCTATATGGTTCCTGGGATATTTTCCATCTGACTCATTAAATTCATGTAGCACATTTAAAAAGTTTTACATTAGGGTTTGAATTTCAGTCGAGAATCACAACCGAAATAACTTGTGTTCTCGCACCGCGTGCGTTTCTTATTTTTTTTTTCCCCTCAGAAATGTTCTCTGAACTCCATGAATAAGGAAACACGCAAAATGAAGTTCACTGAATGAAACCAGTCGTCTTAGTTTTGTCAAAATCAATATACTTCTATCAGGACATGCAATCCGCTTGAAATTACATGTGTATGACCTCGGAGTATTGAGGGTGTTCCTTTTAATATCCATTCATTCCTTTTACTTTATATTACTGGGAATTCCTTGTGTCTATGACAGCTGGAGAATAATTGCATTTTCTTTCAGTTGTATTTTTCACGATCCTTACCATTCAAGTGATACTCTTTTCCTTTGTCCTGAATTTTCGACTGCATACGCAATGTTTCTTGCTTTAAGTGTATAGCTTCTTTTAAGTTCTCGTGATTCCGAATAATTTTTTAAAGTGTTGCAATGCACAAGAATGGATGAATGAAACACATATGGATTTGACTGGCGTCAGATGTACAAAAAAGGAGTTGGGCGGTCGGAAGTTCCTGCCGTCACAATTTACATGGTAATCCCCACTTTGTATTGCTAATCTTCGGGTAATTCGAATACATTGGGGGGGGGGGGTGGGGGGGGGGGGGGGGGGGTGAAAAAAAGTTATGACGAATAACGGAGGAGGAGGTGGGACTGGTTTATTTTTTTTTTGCAGCCCTCGTTTCGCTTCCGTGATCACTCCTTCCGTTTTCTTTTGTACATGGAAAATGGAGGAACAGTTATGTTATACTCCTGATTCCTGCTCATGCACTCGTCCCTCCCTCCATGGCCCCAAAATGAACAAACAGAAAAATGGCTCAACCCCATCACCGTCGTTGCTGTTCTCACGAACGAGCAGTATTTGTCCAAAACGGCTGCTGATTTTAACAGGATGCACATTACCTTGAATTGCAATTTAGGTTTACTTTTTGTCCGAATGACTAGGCAAAAATGTTGCTTGAGTTTCACCTATGCTTGTTTACAATAAGATTATATATGATTGCTTAGAGTAGAATTATTTTCGATCAGTTTATGAAGATACGAGATTCATATGAACAGCTTCTTATCAATATTTAAAACGCGAAATTTTAAGCGAAAAATACAAGAATGAAGTTCCTAGATTTTTTGTATTTTCCACGAGTTTGCAATATGCAATTGCATGCGCAAAAAAGTTTCGTGCATCACCAATGCTCATACAAATTTTCAAGAGTTGGTGGTGACTCTTTGCGCCGCCGTAGGTAAGAGCCATAGTCGAAATCGACGTACATTCTATTGAATGTGCCTTTCTATCGTTCAAAATGTAGTCAACGAATTCAAACGGCTGACATAAGCACCTGTAAGTCCTTTTTCCTACTGCGAAAAGTTGCCCAAACTCCATTTCTCGGCCCTTTTAGAGGAAATGTATTCGAATTACCCGAAGATTAGCAATACAAAGTGGGGATTACCATGTAAATTGTGACGGCAGGAACTTCCGACCGCCCAACTTCGTGGCGCCCCAGCAGCGGCAACGACTAATTGCGAGACCGGTGATGAAATATTAAGAAGCTTGAGTTCCTATAGATTGTGTTTATCCGACCCAACGGAGCCAAAATTCAAGGTTAGAATGTTTTCCTGGTTTTGCGCATGGATTGTGTACACAACTAAACGAAGCTCAGACGCACGCTTATCTACTAAACTGTAAAATTATTCTAATTTCAAATACAGAAAATTGTGATTAATTAGGTTAGTTTTAAGGACATGTTTAAAATATACCGGCTTGACTTGTTTCGGCAATGCTAATCCAGTCAACATCGAGACAAAGGAGATCCCGGGCAAATTTTCTGCTTTGTGAACCCGTAATGTCTCAGTTTTTCCGTCCAGAACGCCCCATTCCAGTTGACCGAGGAATAGCGGTCGTTTGTCGAGAGCTTTCTTTTCTCTTATCCCCTCCCCCTTCGTTTTATTATTGTGTGTGTGTGTGTGTGTTTTTTTGGTGATGACTTTCATTTCCGCTTACGTTGTTTTCTTTTTTTTTACTCCTTTTTTTTCGGTTTGGGGTTTTGTCACAGTCGAGGGGTGTTCGTCGACGGGAGGAAGAAGCAACGGAACTTGGCCCATCCGATCATGTAATAAAGCCACGATGAAGAACCCCCAGGTAATCGATCACAAATATACATGATTATTGGTGAACTTTTCATCGTTTTGCGAGCCTGTCTCGCAACATCAACCGGTTTAAACGCGAAAGATCTGAAGGAGAGGGATTCCAGTCGCAACTCCATTTCATGTGACCTCAGAATGTGAAGTCTTGGAATTACGTACATGCTTCTTTTTTTTTAAATAAATCCAGCCCTTATTTGATTTAAAAACATTATTTACTTTTCACGTAAGTATTAATACTTAGAAAATTCAACTACTTTCTTCGGTCGTGGCGAAAGAAGTAATGAGGTACATTAATAATGCCTTGTAAATAGTTGTCAAGGGCAATTTCGATGGAATTCTTAATGGAGAAGCAGCCAGGATCATTGACATTTTTTTATGCACTGGAAGAGATTCTGAGGGCTGACTCATTGAGTTGAGATAGGAATCCCTGATTCAGCTCGTTCCTCTCTTCGTGCCGTCGTCTTGATGGCCTTTGCGTGCACCAGAAAAGAGGAAGGACTTGCATCTCATGCTGAGATTTTATTAATTTCATGTGGACCCCTTGCTGGAAAAGAAATCAAGAAAGTCATGATGGCTTTTTTTTTATTCTTGGAAGGGAGTGAACGACCTCGTTTCTTTTGAGCTTTTTATGCTGAATCTTTTCCATTGGACATACCCCGATGTGGAAGGATTGTGTCTGGAGGGAGGGGATGCAGGAGAGCGTGATTAAATCAGTGCCGGAAGCCCTTCATTCCATTTCGGAAGCGCTGGAGTTCTGGATGAGATTCTTTTGGGGACCATAATTCCAATTCAAGCCAGTTATTTCGTATGCACTGCAAGGAAATGGAGTATTTTCCTTCCTCCTTTTTCCGAGCAAAACGTAGCGGAAAGAGCATGGAATGGTCTATTTCACATACTACGGTTACATGAGTCCGTAAACGAGATTATAAGTCATGTCTTAATGCGCGTGAAGGGTGTTCCATGTAATCTTGCCGAAAGCCTTTAATCCGACACTAATGCGAACCACCTGGATCCGCTTGCAGGACGTAGTTTTAGCTTGTGCGTACTCGTTGCGCTAACAAAAGTTTCATATAACCGCTATATTCTATGTCACTTGATGGTTCTCCGAGTAATTAACCACCTCGAATTAATTCCACATGGCTTGAGGCCTTTGTAATACGTCAGGCATATTTTCATGCGATCCATGTGGTGCCTGGGACGGGCTGCAGGAGACTTATCACTGCCCGTAGTTGTTCATAACGAGAATAGCCATTTCCAAGCATGCGCAGGAGCTTTATTCCACATAAATCGCCTCAGTAGAGCTCATTAAGTGACTTGGACGTGACAGTGCGAAACCCGAGTCTATGGGATCCTCGTCAGAAAAATGGTGCACCTAGTTTAATCCAAATTTGAAATAATGCGCATGGGAGTGAAACGAGCAGGAAGGATTCGTGTAACCCTAGTAATGGGCAGGCATTTCATTGTGGAAATTTTCATTGTGCGATGAGAGGCGGAAAGAAGAGACATTTTAAAAATAGGATATTAACGCGTGTCAGGATTATAGGGCTGGGCTATCTCCCAGTTGTTACTGTGGGGCGGAACATTTTTCTCCATTGGGGATATTATGGGCCATGCCGGAAGTCTATTCAAATCAACGAGGCCAATCTTTTTCTTTTTTTTTCCACAGTCCCACATTTTCTTGTAAAGCGCATAATGCCTGCTCTGCATTCATTTTTTGTGTCGTTATGGGGAAAGGGATGATTGCCAAGAATAGAGGAATGAAATCCTCTCAATCCTTGTACATAAGATTTTTTCATAACATACTATTAAACCTCCAATGAAATAGCCTTATTCATGCTGTTCCATCTGTAATAGACTTGACTTATTCATGCCGTTTCATCTCCAACATAAAGCCCTGATTCATACAGCTCCCTTTCACAAATCGCGTTATTCTTACAGTTCAGTCTCGCGGAGTACGAGCTCATGCATAACGTTCAATTTCCCATCGAATATTCCATCCATTTTCCCATCCATATTCCCGTTGTAATTTTTTTTACTCATGTGGTTCAGTCTTCCGTAGAGCCTTGATTATAGGGTTCAATTTGCCATGGAGGAAGAAAGTTCACTTTCGACGGTGCTTCCTCAAGTTTTCCCGATTTTCATCTTATATCTCGTTGTTGTCTTGTTGTCTTGTGACGAGCAGATCAGCTTTAAAGGAGTGCGGAGCAGCAAGTTCCGTCACGTGTACGGCTGCGGGGCGCGCAAGGAGCGATGCTACGAGAACTTGAGCATCACGAGGAACGCGCACGATTCCCACTTCTGCGCCGTCAATCCCAAGTTCCTCGCTGTCGTCACCGAGGTCGCTGGCGGCGGCGCCTTCGCCGTCATCCCGCTCGAGAAGGTCGCTCTCGATCGTGCCTTCCATGTTAAATGCAGAAAATGCTACTTCAGAGTTTTTATTTCTTAAATGTTTCCAGGGACTAAATGTAAAGCCATGTAAGCCTTCACAAAAGCTACTCAAACCTGACAAAGGCTCTTCTGGAAATGCAATATATTCCAACAATAATAGATTTGGTGGTATGACGTCATTTTCTAAAGTAATGGTAAACAAATCTGGATAAAGAATTTTTTTTTTTAAATTACAAAATTAAGTTTCTGATTTTTCTGTAATCGATTTCAATATCGTAGGAAAATGTTTGTGAGCTAAATTTTGATTTTTGTTATATATTGCAATCGACGTGCCTTAAGTCATGCTTTGCATTATTTCTTAATTTGAATGTTCATTAGCTCAGTTACTCCCGAACAGGAATATTAATGATTGAATTTCACGCCCTTGTGGCCGTGTCTGAAATATGATACGTTCCATTTTTCGACATATCTCTATTATGTGTTTTCTGCATTCCTTTATAATTGCTCCTGTTTAGTTAAGAATGGGCAATTTACATAAGTTTTTTTTTTCTCCCTTAAATGTGCGGTTACAGACTGGTCGAATGGACATCCACATGGGGCGGGTAACGGGTCACCGGGGACCAGTCCTTGACATCAAGTGGAATCCCTTCAATGACAATGTCATCGCCTCCTGCTCCGACGACTGCACCGTCTGTCTTCCCCCATGTCTTTTTACTTCAATTGAGTCTCTTGATACCAGTCGCTGAGTTACACCAGTGCTGCTTTACGAGCGTTAGGCTTATCAGCTCTACAGCTTAATGGCTCATATCCAATATGTTCGTCAGATAGGCAGAAATGATACTCCTGCTCCCAAATATTCTGATTAATGATAATGGGGTGCTATTTGGTAACGTTTGGATTCGGAAGTCGGCAAGTTTTCTCTAGTTTTGTATTTATTAATTAGATCATTTTTTTGTCCTGATGTAAATGATTCATCTTTGAGTAAGAGAATCAACTGAAAAATCATGTTTCTGTTCTTGAGCAATTGCATATTTCTGTATTGAATGCATTTTGGATTTCACATTGGGATCGCTCTAACCATGATATTGAAGTATGGCATTTGAGCACGATGCTGATGTCTAAAATACAAATGGATTGAAAGATTTATGATAATATGTCTCACTGGAAATGAAGCCATGTCATTGTTCAATGAGTTACCTGCTAAATTATAGTTGTTACAGGTGTTAGGTTACATGGCAGCTCTTGTTCTGGTTGCTAGATACATTAACAGTCCAATTCTTATATTTGTGGGCGTGACAGATCAAGCTGTGGTACATCCCAGACGAGGGACTGCAGTCAAATTTGACAGAGTGGTTGGTTGATTTACATGGACACAAGAGGCGCGTGGGCTATGTGGAGTGGCATCCTACAGCCGAGAACATCCTCCTCTCTGCGGGATTTGACCACCTGGTCCGTGTCTTTTCCTTGTATCATCTTGTCTCATTTTCACAGTCATTTTCACATGCATGTAGAAAAAAAGTTTCAATAATTTTTTAATTAGTGGACAAAATGTTTTCCTTGACGAGAGTTCTTGTGAAAGCATCCAGTGCAGATGTGATTAATTCCTTTCTTTAAACTCCTCTGATAATGAAAGCTATTTACTTATTTACTTATTGTTATCTAATTGCAATGCTTTCAAACTTGTTTTAGTTGGTAATCATGAGCTCACCATAGGATGGAGAAAAGAAAGATTTGGACAGGTTACAATGCTTGTTTCATTTGTTCAACGATATTTTTTTTATTCTGCCAGTTCCAAAGTAAATACTAGGTTCTCATATTATATACCAGGTTCTCATAGGGTGAAAACAAGTGCGATAGAATAAGGTATGCTTTGAACACTGATTCCATCAACTCAGCAAGAAGGTCTCGTCTCAAAAATACTTTTTAATCACTTCTGAATTATTAGAAAATGCTCATCAACTGACCTTCATTTAAGTTCCCTACAGACAGTTTTAGTTCTTGAACAAGGAAGTTTATGGATTCCTATCTAACAGGTAGGAAGTGACGATGATGAAGGGTTTTCATGTGTTAATTTTTTTTCTCTAGATAATAGTATGGAACATAGGGGATGGGGAAGCAGTGAATGTGATTGACTGTCACCCAGACATCATCTACTGCATGTCCTTCAACTGGGATGGAAGTCGCCTTGCAACCACTTGCAAGGACAAGCTCCTGCGCATTCTTGACCCCAGGACAGGGAAGGTGCTTGAGGTCAGTCATGGCACTGAAGGGGTTCATGCATTCAAGAGATGTGGGGGTGGAATGGTGATTAGAAATGTCAGGGAAAGGATTTATAAGGATGAGAAATGTCCTTGTAGTCAACCATCAGGTTGCTAAGGGAGGTTGGCAGTGCAAAGGATTTGATGTTTAATGGGCATTGTTGAGTCACAGAAAGATTGAAGGATATGGGAATTTTTTGCCACCAAGAATCATGTCATTAACCCTAGAAGCGGCAAGGTTAAGCCTTGTGACAGGTGAACAGATTGATCAACAGTTGCCACTTTTAGGGTTAAGGGAGAATTGAACAGGTAGGCATCTCACCATGAGGTTCAAAAGAAATGAACAATAGAGATTGGAGCATAACAAGATCATTATGCCACAGTCTTGACAGTATCTTTCAAAGAAACCTTCTGTTGTCACTTTTCATGCATTTATTGTATTCAAATTTTTTTAATGGTAGTATCTCATTATTTGTTTTTGTGGGTATCAATTTAGAAAAGTGGTTTATTGTAATGGTAGAGTGGTTTCTTGATATTTCATTTTTTAAATATAGATACCTGCATCTTTTACATGATTTATTTGTTGTTGTTGGGGTGTCTGCAGGAAACACCATGTCATGAGGGGTCAAAGGCATCAAAAGTGGTGTACCTTGGGGACAGTGGGCGGTTGTTCACAACAGGATTCTCCCGCTACTCAGACCGACAGTATGCCATGTGGAGTGAGCGGGACCTATCCTTCCCCCTTCGCATGGACACCATTGACTCCTCCTCAGGTGTTCTCTTCCCATATTATGACCATGACACCCACATGGTCTACCTTGCTGGCAAAGTGAGCTCTTTTTCTCTTTCTCTGCGTTCATCATTCATTAGGTCACTATTGAAGCTGCAAAATATCTTATTCAACTGTGTATGTTGTCCAATTTATAAAAATCATGCAGTATGCTTTTTTATAAAAACTTCAGAGGAAAGGGCAAGAAAAGGGAGATGGTGAGAAAGGGGGCTTCAAGGTACTTAGGTTAACCTTTGTTTAGAGGAGGAGCAAAGTATTTCTATTTTATATGAGCATAAGCAGTGGGATGAAGGCATTTTATTTTTTGCATATTATTCCTAAGGGCTTGATGTGCCAATTAGTGAAAAGTTTCACATCTGAATATTACTATTGGATTTCTTTGCTTGTGACCATCTCACATCTGACATGTGGATATTGCAGGGAGATGGGAACATCCGCTATTATGAGCTGGTGGATGATGCCCCATGGTGTTACTACCTGAACCAGTTCCTAAGTGGATCTCCTCAGCGAGGACTAGGCTCCATGCCCAAGCGGGGATTGGATGTCCGGCAGTGCGAGGTGTTCCGCTTCTACAAGCTCCATGCCGTGCGTGGGCTTGTTGAGCCCCTGAGCATGATCGTCCCGAGAAAGAGCGAGCAGTTTCAGGAGGACTTGTACCCAGACACCCCTGCTCCAACCCCATCACTCACAGCTGAGGAGTGGATCAACGGCAAGAATGCCTCTCCCATAGTCATCTCCATGAGGAGATGTGAGTTGGAGCCATGGCCTGCACTTGTTACATGAGGGGTGGATTTTGCATGATCCCAGGAAGAATTTATTAGACCATATCTACTTAAATTATATCCTCATAGTTTTATTTTGTTTGTATTTAAAGAGGATGAAAGTTGAAAACAAATGTGAGTGTAGATATCAATATGTTTTACCTTTATAGGCTTCATCCATCTAAGAAACAAAAAGATATAAGGGGATGCAGAAGAGAAGGCATCTTTACTCATCCATTAAATCCCTCACCCAATCCTTTAAGGTCAAAAAAGAGATACATTGAAATGTTGATGAAATCCTCTTCATCCATCTTAAACATTACAATGTTGCTGTCTTACCATGGATTTCCACAAAAGGGGGACAGGTTGGTCTCTTCTGCTATATTTAGCCATCATGGTACTCAGACAGGCAGTAGATATGGGTAATACACATGGATGGGAGACTGGGAATTTTACAATTTTGGGATTTTTGCAATGTGGTCTCAATGGTAGTTTCCATGTCACCTTCACCTAGTGCATAGTCCCATAAGAGGACTCTGTAATAGTCAAAACCTAGCATCTCAGTTTTTATCACTGAAACACACCAGCAAGCATCCAGCTTTGTTTAGGCAAATGAGGCCAACAAAGGATAAGGCTTTCATCAGTAATGTCTAATTTGTTCCAATTGACGACCATGAAGCAAGTTTTTCTCTTTAAGAAAGAAGACTAAAGCAAAAAAACATTATTATAACACTATTTTAAAAATTAGTAATTTTGGTTTTAGAAAAACCATTAAGAAAATAAAGAATGAGAATTTAAAGGAATAATTGACTCCTATATATCAATATTCTAGATTGGGCATGGTTTCTCCTCTTATACTTCGGAAATACAGAGAAAGCCAGTTTTCCAGTGACACCATTGTATACCTCAGTTACCCTCAGAGACATGAGAGGAAGATGGAGGGTGTGAGCCATCATGAAGCAACATCTGCTGGCTGCAGAAAAGCTCAAAATGCTAATCATAGTGTCTCCTGAAGATGCATGCTGACTGTGGTTGCTGCTAATGATGAGAAGCAAGAGAATAGGAACAGATGGGGGAGGGATGATAGAGAGTTAGAGAGTACCAGCTTTCATTTTCTGCTCATCTAGCAGTCCCATGGATGCTTCCTTATGCACATGTGAATGGATGCTGTATCCTCTTCCTTTGCTATTATCTATGATTCTTGCTATCCAGATCTGACTTCAATAAACTTTTTAGGCCTTTTTCCCTTACCTTCAAAAAATTCCTCATGAAGTGTCATTTTACACCTCTTTCTATTTGTACCTTCAGGGTGAGTGTCAATGCTTGCCTCTGATGATTCCCTTATTTAAATGCCTCATGAACTATTGACTTTTTGCCTTGTAGCCTGATGAAGCTTATGAAGGCAAAATATATTAATGCTTCTGTTATGCTCATATGTTGGTTATGGTTGGAAATATGCAGTAATTAATCCAGGTCATCTTATGACTGAACTGTCATGTCAGTATTTGTGCTCATGATGAACTGATTTTCAGCTATTATTTTGCTTTTCAGTCTTGATAGATTTGTTTAGATTTCCAAATTTAGTGTTTACAGTTTCCAGCCTCAGTTGATCTGGTCTGTGTTGTAGTGACCATTTTTGAACACTTTTGGTAAGAGGTTCAAATGGTCATGTAATTGGTTGTACATACTATGTGTGTAGGTGGGGCAGTGAGGACACACAAGCCAGTAGTACTGAAGCCCAGGGAGCAGCAGCTGATCACATCAGACCGGAACAATGAGAGGAAGTTTGCCTTCATCGCCCAGGAAACCCGTCCTGACTACCGGCCAATCCAGGTTCTTTTTTTTGCTTATGCCTATTTATTCCCATATTACTGTGGTCCACAATGAAAGCTCCTATTTCTATTAAGAATGACACCTGCTTGGTTAGGGCTATCTTTAAAAAAGAGAGAAAAGAGCTTCTCTTGTTAGGAGCACTTTCCAGCCCAAGAGAAATTGCCATGGATACCAAAGAGCTTTCCTTGTGGACCTCCTTGGGAATAAGATGTGGGGTACAAATTCACAAGTTGTGAAAGTCATTGATTTATGAGTTCCAGTAGAGGGCAAGTTGTGATTCTTGGCAGGATTGCAAGATGCCCTTCTTAAGTCTTTATGCAGTCGTACAATTTATGAGGTTTATTCTGGATGCACATATCCTGCATCTTCACCTCAGTACAGTAGTGATCTGACTCATTGACACCCTAGTGAGACATGCCAGATTTAAATTCTTAGAAGAAAGAGGAAAATAGATGCCATCTGCCTTCTACTGAAGTAGATGTCTTGTAGCTAGGTATAAAGGAGAGATTTCAATGCAGAACATGCTTTCAAAACATTCCAGGAGGGTCAAAAAGGTATCTCAAAGGGAAAACTCTAATTCCTATTTTAAATATTAAAAAATGTTATAAACTTGCATGGGGTTCAGTGATACAGGTTATCAGTATTCAGTGTGAACTTCAGTTTCTTCATTATAAAGAAAAAAGGCCAATAGGCAAATATATTACACTTTTCAGTTATTTCCATTTTACAGATATTATGTGCATTTCAAATTTTCTAGCCCCTGAGAAGTAACTTGTGAAAATTCCTGATCTATGGCTTCTGTTGTAAATAAAATTTTTATGTACAATCCCAATTCCAAAAAAAATATTGATCGATCATTAGAAACTCTGGAAAAGTTGGTGTGTTCCATCAACATATCTCGAATGGGAATAAATATACAGTTTTTCTTATTAAAATGTGCACGAAAGAAAATGAAGAACCTCAAACCCTTAGTATACAGGTGATTAGGAGTGAAGTTCATGAGTAGAGTCAGGATAGTATGAACCACATGTTGACATGTGGATCATGTAGCAGCAGGGGAGAGGTGGTTCGGTGGACACTTCCCCTGAGGACTCTGACACAGGCGACACCTCCTCACCCCTTGATGACGACGACTCGACTGACACCGACCTGAAACCCAGCCTAAGCATGGATGACGTGCGGGTCCTTACTGGGCGAAGCATCCGCAACCGCGGTGGCCCCATCACAGGATCCCTAGGACGGCCTGTGCGCACCCTTTCCCGTAGCACCACATTCGCCGAGCACCTGATGGCCCGTGGGATCCCCACGCGGCGCTCCTGCCGCATTGACTATCTCATCAAGGTCCTTGAGGCCCAGGCCAAGCCATCGGTAGGTTGTAGGGATGACAAGAATCCAAGTTGCAAAAAGAAAAAGGATGAAGGATGGTCTTCTCTTGTCTGTCTTCAATCGGTGCTGGTGCATAGGAATTCACTCACCTGGAAGGTTGCACAATTGGTTCCCTAACCTGCAGTCTCACCTGCAATGTTTGTTATTTGGGACATGACTTCATTGACACTTGACTGACATAATGCTGATGTTGGCTATGTAACTGTGACTGACATTATGCTGACACTGACAATGTAACTTTGACATTGCCTACTCTGACTTGTGACTGTAGATACTGCACTCTCTTCCCACATCGCTATTACTGTGATAATTTCTTCCTGCTTTTAGTCAAAGCCAAAATTGAAAGTATGATTTCATTCATTTGGATGGATGGGAAATTGTTCCAAATGGGTTTAAAAGTAGAGGATTTGATTTCTGAATTTTCACGTCCAAGGAGGCTTGGGTGTGTAAAACCAGAAAACCAGAGTTCAATTTAAAACTGTTCAGTGATCATGCAGTGATCAGTAATCTCAGAATCAATGTTAGCAATTATTAGGATTTCTGCATAGAGAACTTACTGATGTCATCTATAGTTACCTGTCACTGGTAAGAAATCTTCTTGTGTGTGGGACTCAGGGGACGTCCATTTCTGGATGGTTAAGGTGAATCTCAATATATTTCCTAACTAAGCCTTAGACTTCTAATGTTGTGCTTGAGTCACTAGTTTTGAGCTGAATATGTTACTGTGGCTTGCTTTTAAAAAAGTTTTTGGATAATATAAAGAGTTTCATGAAGAAATAAAGCATAAGTGTAGCTCCTTGGAGGCCTTCTGATGCATGGGTGAGGCATATTTCACAACTGAATTCCTCAAAGTTATAGCATGATGTATATCCATTGAAATGAATGAAAACATATATCCCCCACTATCACTTGGAAAAATGCAAGAACAAAAATTGAAGCATGGACATGATAAAAAGGCAATAGAAGTTTCTGCCCTTAAGAGTTGCCTGGGTTATTTCTCATTTGTTGCTGGAAAGTCACCCCAGTGTTTCTTGCATAGGATTGCATGGTAGAAATTTGTGAACTTTGGCATCATCTACTTTCATTTTATCTACTAAATATGTATATGGTCTGTGATTTGTGTTCCTTGCCAAAAAAGCATTTTGCTTAAATGCTCTTTTGCCTTCCCTAAATGAAATTTGTGCATTCAGGCCTAAATCATCCCACTTTAGTAATTGATGGATGGGATTTAGGGTACCTCAATCTTAAACCTCTTTTTCATTTATTGTTCGTCTAACTCTTCCTTAGGACTGTCATTGTACCTAAGCTATCTTTAACTTGAATATGGGTAAAATCCTGAAAGACTCTATATTTGGGAGTACTCTTTGTTAAAAATTTATGTCCTGTGATTGCTCTCTGGGCCACTCCTCCCTTTCTTTCCAACAAAAAAAAATGGTCAAAGTTGTGTCAGATAGTTCAATCTTTGACACTTCATCTTAACATACAAAATGCCAGGAGGTTTAGCCTTTTGATGCCCAAATGCCCCTTATGGTGCACTATTGTTATTGCATCCTGTTTTTCAGTTTTCTTTGGATTTCTGAGTTTGTATGATGGCAGCACTCATCAAGGTCATGAGGAGTTAGTTTAGAAGTGACAATAATGGGTGACATAATACTTGATTATGTGGAAGAGTGCAATTTTGTTTGCTGGAGTTGAAAAACAGCTTGGGCTCTAAAGGGTTAAGGAATCCATGATTCCTGTGGTCAAGGGGGAAACAATCATGTGTTTTTGAGATGCGTGTTATATCACAACATCTAATATTCAGTCTCTGGGTTCACATTAACTCGCTATTGTGAGTCCCTGACTCATATTTTCTT
Source organism: Darwinula stevensoni (assembly GCA_905338385.1). Taxonomy (NCBI): domain Eukaryota; kingdom Metazoa; phylum Arthropoda; class Ostracoda; order Podocopida; family Darwinulidae; genus Darwinula; species Darwinula stevensoni. The sequence continues at coordinate 478 of CAJPEV010000224.1, read as the reverse complement.
GGAGGGACTCATATTTGCAAAACTGCGAATTTGCAAATTAATTTGCAAGTCCATGGGACTTGTTGACAACCACCTGAACATGTTCCCACTTAGCTGAAGCTAGGCACCAGGACTTGCAATATAAAAAAACTAATGTGAACCCTGAGTCTACTGTGTCAGAAGTATCAGGTTGATTCATTTGAAATGGCGTTTTTTTTTTGTTTTTTAAAAGTAATAATTTATTCAATATAATACACACTAATCAATAACATATTTTCCATCAGAATCAATAACCTCCTGCCACCTTTTTGGTAGTTGCAGGATTCCTCTGGAGTAGAAATCTGCTGGCTTTGAAACAAAATAGGCAGCTATTTCGTTTTTGAGATCTTCATTTTGAAAATGTTTTCCTGTCAGATGGTTCTGCATCGAGCAAAACAAGTGGTAGTCTGATGGTGCAAGATCTGGAGAGTATGGTGGATGTGCCAAAACTTCCCATTGC
>CAJPEV010000223.1:29541-158638 GCA_905338385.1 Darwinula stevensoni | reverse complement strand
CTCAGACATTCCCATCAACAGGACGAAGCCTGTACTGGTTTTACCCTCTACCTATTCATAATACAGTATCTGTATAATGGACAGGCAGGAAACAGTACATTTTTGGAGGTGATCTTCCCCTGGATGCGCTAAATTGCACAATACAGGAAAAGGTCCGACCGCACTGTTCTATGGAGTGTCCACGAGAACAATCCTTCGTTTCCTCAGCTAGTACCCAGAATGAGGATATGATGAGCGTTTTCTCAAGTAGAAAATACAGCCTTAGGCCCTATAAAGTGCCTTTTTGCAACGGTAGTCGTCTCAGGTCCTTAACCCTAGAACTACCAACCGTCGATAAAATCGACAGTTGGCAGCTCTAAGGTTAGAGATGCCCCCCCCACCGTACTGCATGCGATCAGAAGCTCGTAGAAGTTGCGCCACTTGGCGATTAGAATCTGCCAAGGCAGTGATACCAGAGATTCGCGAGGAATGGACTCTCTCGCCGATCGAGGCAACATGACGATAGAGCTGAGTGAAGTCATTGGTCGGATCTTAAACCATCAGATTATTACCTCTTCGGCCCGCTCAAGGATGGACTTCTAGGACAGAGCTTACATGGCGACGACGAAGTAAAGGACACGGTGCGCAAGTGGCTCTGCAGATGTTTTACAGCAACGGCATGGACGCTCTTGTAATTCAGTGGAGAAAATGCCTAGAAAGGGATGGAGACCATGTGGGAAAATGGCTGTATGTACAGTAGGGGGCTGTCATTTTCCTTACAAATGTTCACGAATTTTCAATAAAAAGTTACGGAGGGAAAAAATTAACGTGCATTACTTTCATACCGTCCCTCGCATTTAAGCCAGCTATATATCTCGTTCATTCAATGGTGATCATCAGCATCACCTACCGCCGATGTTCCACCAAAAGAGCCGCCAAATTAAGCATCCAAGGATTCCATAACTTGCGGTCAATAGACACGCAGCACGAACCACTGCGAAGATGCGACAGGAAAAGACTCCTCCAATTCCATTGCGAAGCGTACTGCGACCGACTGCGAAGGTCCCACGCATCTCCACTGCGACCGACTGCGACGAGCTGCGACGGTCGCAATGGTCCCAACGCAGCTCTTTGCAGTCGGTGTTGCCCCTTAGGCCGGAGAAAAGAGGCCTGAGTGCTACGTTGCCAAATCTAAGCAGCATTGCCAGATATTCTTCCACACCCCTACTCCAACTCCGATGAAATTAGAATCCTGCAAGGCTAGTTTTTCAGTTTTGTTTACCTGTTTATCAGCAAGTATTTTATCAGCACCACGACCCACGTAGGTATTTTATTCCTTCAGATCTCCCTCTTCCAAAAATGTTATTCCCTCCTTCCCGGGCTTCCCCTTTTGCAGTGACTTATACAATAGGGTTCGTGTAGCTGGTGTCACGTTTCCCTTACCGATCTTATTTGCGGGAAACACCATTGATGACTTTTAGGTTTTTAGAATTAGGCTTTCTCCGAGAAGTGATGAAAAGAGGCGGAAGAGAAATTCTCGAGAACGGAAGGTCCTCGCCAAATCTCCAAATTTTGAAACTCCTGCTTTCCGTAAGGTCTGGTACGAAAACATGAAAAAATGGGAGATGCTGCGTGGGACGATTCAGAGGCAGTTGGTCCGGAACCATCCAATGGTTGATGGAATTTAAATTATTCGCTCATGTCAATCGGGAAACTAACGTCTAAAAATGTATAAGGACATTATTGATACCTTTAAGAAACTTAATTATTAATTTTAAGAAGCAATTCAGAGCAATGATAGTTGCAAAAGAAGGGAATAAACATATCCCACTCAAGAAGCTCGACGAACGAAAGGTTGCAATAAGAAGCGATGGTGAAGGAGAAAAAACAGACAATTCGGTAACAGGCCTCAAACAGACGAAGCCCAACACGTTGAAGTTAAGGGAGGGAGGAGGAGGGGGGGGGGAGGAGCCAGGACAGCCCCCCTTCCCTGACTACGTCACTGGCCTACCCTACTACATGAACCACGAGCTGCCACTGTGTGCTCCTAATATCTAACCAATTTCATAAAACAAAACATTCCGTCTAAAACGAAGCTACATAACCGCCCTAAAATGCTCATATTTGATATACTTCAATAAGAAAATGCCCGGCAGGGTCTTTATTCATGACGTGTAAGACCGGTTGTAGCATAGTGTCGGCAATGCCAAGTGGAATAATGGAAACAAATGGGTGATCAGAAACGGTTCTAATCCTAAGGTAGTGACCGCCAGGACCGTCCATCCCCGTCTCGCTGCGTAAGGGCGTTTATAATCTTACACGCTCTACGGCATGTCAATAAGAACATAAGGGAGGCCGCTGCGTACTCCCTCGACTTTCATACGCACCTGTCTCTCTCCCTCCTCCTCCCTCATGGACCGCCGGATCGCATAAGAGCAAGTCAGAAGGCCACAGTAGCAGGCAAATATGGTGCTGCTGAGTTTGAGTCTCTTCGGCGTTTGCCTTTGCCTCTTCTTCTACATCTGGTCCTTTGTGAAGGACCTGGTGAGTCCCAGCAGCCTGCCCGAGTACTTTCGCCCCTGCTGGAATCTCCTCGCGAGCCGCATTCCCATGAAAGATCTATCCGGAATGGGGCGGTTCCTGTGTCTCCCACTTGGACTGAATCGAAGGCTCTACGTCCTCAACGATCATCGGGACATCTCGGAGGCGTTGGGGAAGTCCAAAGCTTTCTGTGGCCGACCGCAGAGCTTTCTCGTTCTCATCGGTGGCCATCAAGGTGAGTACCGGTGCCGGAATACGGAAACGATTCAATAGAAATTTACTTCTGGATCTGCCGGATTAGTTCTTCCCGGAACTAATTCTACGATTCAACTTTCCTCATGCCGGTTTTCTTGGGTCGCGATTCTGTCACATGGGTGGAGCTTTCTAAAACCAGAGACAGTTCCTTTAAAAATCTTTTGTCAAAATATTATTCTATATACTTTCACATCCTCTGCGAGGGTGAGCTGTTGACTTCCTCCTTTCCAAATGACGGATTGTGTAAGTGAGCGAGTGGTGCATGCATTTATTAAGGTAGGACAATGTACTCGCAGAGGACCCAGGTGACCTACTTGAATCCAGATTTGAAGGTTTGAACGACATCTTTCGCTTTCCTGGAGATAAATCAACTCTCAAAGCGTGCTTATGTAACATCGTCCAAAGGAAGAGGACAGAAAAATTTGTGGATTCATTGAACGGCGCCATTGTTCCTCGAACGTCTGACATTGAGTCGGGTCAAAACCGGAAAGTAAAATACAGCTGTAGGCTAAGCTCGAACCAGAACATGACACGGAAAAGAACGAGGAAAGCTTACAAGCATTTTCTACAATTAAAATAATCATCATTATTTAAGTACGATGCAGTAATTGGAGCTTGATTTTCACCTTGGCGTAGGGAACGCGTTTTCATCAGTTGAACGTTGATCGTTTTCATAAGTTACTCATATGCAAAACATATGAGTATATGCAAGCGATATCGGATTCGAGAGTGAGCTGTTCCCACTAGGAAATGCAGTCGGAACCAGCCTGTATTTGAGATGTGCAGGCACCTGTGGAATTTTCCTGACAGGAACATTTAATCATTCGAGATGACGAAGTCAGTTCATGCCGTGTTCCACCGTTTTTTTTATTTACTTTTATTATCAGGGATCGTATTTGGAGAAGGGACGATCCGGAACCTACAAAAGACATTTGTTGCTCGGCATTTCAAGAACGCCTGCAAGGGGAACTTCGGCTGGTACATGGAGGAAGAAATGAAGGAACTCTGCACCCGCCTCCAGGTACGATACCCAGATCCCCATTCGCGTGGGCGTCGGCTGAAGGAGCGACATCTTCGAGGTGTTTTGAAGCCCGAAGCTCCTTCTGCGGTAGGCTTCTGCGGGGAAGACGGCGAACGTGGACGCGGAACTGAAGACGACGGTGGGGAAGATTGTGGGCCGATTGATGCTGGGGCAGCTGTACCACAGTTCTGGGTTGGACATGGCACAAACCACGGACCAGATCCAGGCCATTTTGGAGGTCGCCAATCAAGTCAATATCCCGAGTTACATCCCTGAGTTACAGTAAGGTCTATCAATTTCACTTTCAAAGTAAAATGCAGCAAATGACAGCGCGGAATCGTGAAGAAGGAAGTATTGCCATGACTTGCATTCGCAAAACTTTGGAGTGGTGCAGCTTAGATCCGATATTCAAAGCGATTTTCAGTACTTAATCGAGTTCAATTAACTAGTAGTTGGAATTCAATGAGAAATGTTCACTGTTTCAGTACAGTATCATATCACAATTATACATGCGTACAACGATAGCCACGAAGTTTTGGGTGAGTGATAATGCCCATGCAAATGGGGCAATTCATTTCAAAGGGGGAACAAAATATGTATCACTCCAGTCCCGAAAGAGGGGGGGAGGCAGGAGACGGCAACTACACTACGGGTCAAAAGTATTGCAGCATGGGAAAATTTCAAATTATACCCCTCCTAAGAGTGTGATGAAACTGGTTCATTTACTGTCATCTCATCTCCCTCCATATAGATAACAAACTGCATTTTCTAAGGCATACCTCTTACTACACTTTTGCGAATGCCTGGATTCAAGTCTACCAATGCATTTTTGAGTTTCTGGATGAGCTGCTTGCAGCTTGTGGCATGCTTCATCGTCTTGACTTTCTTGAGAATCTGCCAGAGATTTTCAATGGGATTTAGGTCGGGGCTGTTGCCTGGTCACTGATCCTTCTCCCAGAATGCTGGCATTTTCTTCTAAGACCAGGTAGTGATGGCTTTGGAGGCATGACAAGGGGCATTGTCGTGCATGAAGATGGCCTCTGACGTTTTTCCAACCAAGTACTGCTCCAGAATTAATCCTCCTGGGGTCATCCTGTTGAAGGCATCCAGGCAGGGCTTTTAGAGGATGTTCTCCAGATAAATCGTGCTCGTGAACTGTTTTGGTGGGATCGCATGGAGCTCTGAGTAAGCCTGATGAGGGAACATCCATCACCCCATGATCCTCAGTGGGTGCTTGACTGTGGTAACGGAAGGGGAAAAGGCACGGTTTTTGCTCCAGATCCTGTCACTGTAGGTTGAATGGCAGGAAAAGCTGAAGCACAGACTCATCTGACCATACCATACATTTTCAGTCCTCACAGGTCCAGTATCTGTACTCCACAGCAAACTTCATATGCTTCTAAATGGCGTCCATAGGAAAGAGCTTCTTGTACCTCTTTTAGGCCTTGGCATCAATATAATTTTAAAGATTGCATTGGACTGCTATGAAATACCCTTTTTTTGCCAAAATTCTTTAATCTGGAGGTCATTTTCCTGCCGAACATGCCTCTTTTCCTGATACTTTTGCATATGTTCATTTTTGCTGAGGTTAAAAGGACTTTTGGATGTCTTGGACGAGCCCTTGAATAGAGGCTCTTTCTGGACTTCTGGTGTTTCCACCAGCGGCTGACACTTGCTGAGTGCACTCCAAGAATGCCAGCAACCTCCCTGTATGATTTTCCGACCTCAATCATGCCGATGGCTTTCGCCCGGACCTTCAAAGATAGCTCATGGACCTTCATGTAGTTTGATGTTGATCCCAAACACAGTCAGCATTGTATGAACACCATACAATGCATTCGCTGGAGTAACACAGGCTACATCTTACTAGCTGTATTGTTGGAATGTCCTTAAGCTGTTTAAATGATGGAGGGAAACATAGTTTAGGGACAGTAAACCATGAACCCAGTCCGCTCGAGTTGGAATACTTTTGACCCATACTGTAAAACAAAATGTTCATCACACCGTAAACAGAAATTCAAATTTGGAATTTTGAAACTGAAAAACATTGAAATTTCGTGCATTATGCAGGTTTTTCCTCGTTCCATGGAAAAGGAACCCATTTTCCTTGTTCATGAACTTCTTCCGAATGTTGAAGACCGTAAAGCATTGCCTCAGAGCAGCAGAGAAAGCGGATTTAAACCAAGTGGATGGGGGATTGACGGGGGAGTTCGTTTCTATCGGATCTCTCAAGCCCCACGAGGATGCATACCGAGGTGAGACAATCTATCTCCTTGGACCGGGAGGAATTCCTCCTGGCTTCGAAAAATCTCTCAAGATGTCCACGACACACAGGACCTCAACTGGAGGCATGCCTAAGAGACATCCTCGTGGGAGGGCTGGATCCTCTCTATTGCGCCCTCAGATGGACCATCCTTTGCCTAGCTCAAAATCCTCGCGTGCAGACCAAGCTCCAGGAGGAACTGGATTCTTGGAGGACGACGGCAAACTGTGAAATCAGGTATTCAAAGTCATTCAGAGATTCTTCTTCCATTCTCATTTCCTGCATTTATGAAATGAAAATCCACTTCGACAACAGAAGTTCCAGCATAGATTCTTGTAATTGCGCAGAAATCTGATGTCGCCATAGAGACATTTCTCGAATCATCCTTTGTAATGCAGTTACGAGGAGAGGGAGAAGCTACCTTACACCACTGCGACGATGTTGGAAGTATTTCGAATCGGTGCCATCGTTCCAGTTGCTTGCCATGCGAACACGTCCGGAGCTGGAGTACTGAACGGCCAGAAAATTCCTCGGGGTTCCTACCTGTATAGCAATATCTACGCCGCTCTAAGGAACCCCATGCATTGGGAAGAGCCCGATAAATTCATGCCAGAGAGACACCTGGATGAAAGTGGAAGGATACGGATACAGTCAGGCTTCATCCCCTTCATTGTCGGTATGCCTTGGAGAACTTTTTTATATACCTAATTCGTACCTGCTCGGTTTGAAAGGCGTGGTCTCTGTAAACACACCGATAGAACTATCCGCCGAAACATCGGGAGCTATGATGTTACCCTGAGCAGAAGGAAGAACAGAGGAAGGAAAAATGTCCATGGGGGAGCATAGGCACAAAAAAAAGGGAAGGTGGGGAGAGACGACGTAGATTTTCTTATTGCTGTACCGAATAAATTTTCCAGTACTTTTGAAACACTGGAATCTTACAATATAAGTCATAGATGCGAAAAGGCGGCAGGAAAGGCTAGACCTTAACCTTTATGAGACGGATGTTCCCTCTATGAGTCGCTACACATTTCAATGCCTACAGTATTCCGCCCCCAAATAGGTTCCTGGTCTGTACGTTGGGCCCATCATGACGTAGCCGTGTAAAGGAGACTACTGGTATGCGCCGAGACTTGAAATCTGGCATCAGATGACGTCATGACTAAGCAAAATACCACCGCCTCACGTGGAAAAAGTCCGCCCATGCCGACTCACGGAACTCCGGCAAAAATCCGAGGACCACTTGGCGTGGTCCTCGGATTTTTGCCGGAAATTTTCCTAAATATGCAAATATTACTTTTTCTACAGAAGTTCATTATCTCTTTTCCCGGAAGACATGAATGAAAGAATATTACATTAAAAATGAAAGAATTAGTCATGATCATGATATATTATTCATACCATTCTCATAATACTAAAAAAATGGGATGAAAATGCAAATCTGGAGAGATTGAATTGGACTACTGGAACAGATGCCAGCATGGGCTTTCCATGCATACTGATAATTTCAAATCAGCTCAGGTGTGAAGAGTAGATGTCAATTGTTCATATTTGAATGTTATCTTAAAAATAAAATTAAAAGACATGTACAGACTTCCCGATTTAAAATACATTTTCAGAACTTGTCACATCCGACACTGTCACGAAATAGGCTTACTTTCTGTTTCAAGTGTTGTAATCTTGGGGTGACATACACTAATTCCAGGCTTTCATTCAATCTCTAGAATGAACATGAAACTAAATTATTAGAGTCCGCTAGATGACAGATATGTGAACATTAGAGGAAGTGACTTTAATTTGAGGGTTCACAATGTCACGTCTGACACTTTTCCTTGCACATAGGTACACTTCTAACAAAAGAGAGAGTGTAAGACTTTGGATTATAAAATTTTCAGTCACTACCCAAAGCAAATTGTTGCAGCCTTTATATGCTGATTTGTCATCTATAATATAGTTAAATTCATTTTGTATACTAAACATATTACTCCGGATGTCACGTCCGACAACTTGGACAGACCCGCATACTAATTCAAACAGGCCAATTTGGAAGCCATGTGATACTCGTCAGTGGACCTCCTAAAACCTATAGAAAACAATTTTAATCCTGTCTGTGTCCGTCAGTGGTTAGCTTGTTACCTGTTGTTGCTGTTTAGAGCAGCGGTTCCCAAACGGTGGGTCGCGACCCACCGGACTCATGAAGATTCAATACGGGTAAAAGGAGGTTTGGGAACCACTGGTTTAGAGCATTTAACGACAGCAGCCCTCGCAAAAGCATAACAAAAAAGGAGGTGCGATGATTTCATGTTCTTTACCTCTATTTTCCTCAGCTGGTTCCTAGAATCGGGCTGAAATATAATCCGATTTATTATTTTTTTTTCTAAGAAAGGAGTGACTTTCAGTGAGACTGGACGGCCTGCGCCTATCCGCGTTCACTACTTTTTTTTCTCGTAAGTTTTGCCCTTTGGGAAAGGAAAGCAAACCTGGCTGATGGTGCAACACCGGCGGCTGATGCATCGGTACAGCCTTGGAATTGAGTAATCTCTTCAAGACTTTGCCGGAATCCAACCCTAGCAAACAGGATGCTGTTCGGCAAGCAAATGGGGGCCAAACAAAATATTGATTGCATGTCTGTATTCTCAAGATATAATTTAGTCATGGTGTGTCTTAAGTCATCAGATGTTCATTATTTCTGAAGGGGGGGTCTAATATTACACCCCACCCTGTATATTCCAAAATAGAACAGTGCAATGCTGATGGTTGCAGCCCATATTTAATGTCACTTTAATGTTTTATCCAATAGGTCCTCGAAGGTGCTTGGGGGAAAATCTAGCCAAGCAGTTTCTCTTCGCTTTCCTGGTCCATGTGATCTCAAACTATTTTATTTCTGTACCATCGGACCAGCAGTTGGATTCTAATGGGATATTGGCTGTCACCTGGGCTCCATCATCTTATCAAGTCAAGCTTGTTCCACATGATGAAGAAAGGATAACACATGAACCTTAGCTGATTTTTTTGTGATTATCATGTGTACCTTCTACTACAGTGCAAGGAATATACAGTAGCATATTTTGATACTTCCTGGTGAAATGCATTTGCCCTAGTGCAGGAGGAGTGGTGAAAAAAATGTAATGCTCATGGGATGGCATTGGTTCAGGGTTGACTTTTGAATTTCTTGGACCAAATGGTTATGCTTTTGCTGTGTCACGTGACTCTCAGGCCAAAGACATTTGAGGTTTAGGGAAAGCTACATTCTTTTATTGACTGACATTTCCAAAGAGGGAAACATTACAAAGCACTCACTCACATCTCAAAAGTAATAACATAATTGCACTGAGGACTAATCTAGGATTCCAGCCTGCCTTGCGAGATCAGGTATGCCAGCCTGTTTTCCTAACTCCTGGAATTCCACTGTAAAAGAAAGACAAAGAAATTTGACAACCAAGGAACAATAAAAGCATGAAAAATCATGTCTAAACAAACATTTGAAAAACATGAAAATGCTGGATAAGCTTCTAAGTAGCTCAAAAATTAAATACAATGTTTCCCATTACTCATACTATACCAATTTATCTTCTCTCTACATAAAAGAAACACATATTTGCAAGAACACTGCAGGGTAAAGCACGGAAGTGTTAGACCAGGCCTGTTCAACAATAACATGCCTACCTTGTACTATGAATATTCCCCTTTTCACTGAGTAAAATTTGAAGCTGTAGAAGAATATATTCTTCTATCACAGTATAATTGAAGGCCTTTGATATGCATCAGTACATCAATTCTAATCTCATCAAAAATTGCATTGCTTTTATCTGTCATAGGCAAACAAGCAAGAACTGCACCATGGCAGCAGTTTGAGAGAGTAAGGATTTGATCCTTCAGGGGGTCAATAATGAGAAACCTGTAGTAAAAGCATAAGCTCAAAGGACAATAATAAAATGACTCTGCAAAGTTGAAACAAATATTATCCAAATATCTGGCTTCCTTCTCTACTTGACCAAACCAATGACAATGGGCTATGGTCATGTTTCGGAATGTTCTATTGTGCAATATGGCTGGCCCTGGATCTGCATCATAAAGATGGAGCATGTGAAACAAAATGATTGTAATACCATCTGTCTGGTTTGTCTGTTTTAGAAGTTTACCACAAGATGGAAAAAACTGATCATTTTAACATAGGAGTCTCTTAGGGATATCTTGGCTCCTTTGAGTCAAATCTAGGTCATAATGATGGCTGGGGACAACCCTCTGCCACAATTACAATAAGCAATGCCTACTAGGAATTAGACCTGTTTGTTAAGTAACAAAATATAAAAACTATAGTATGGATAGCTCAATAAATACAGTCCCATTTATGTGGGACATACTTACATTTTGCAAGCCTTTTCTTCTCTTCTGCCATATGTACATCACGAATTGCTTTGCGTTTAGCTTCAGCAGCTCTGAAAATTTCCTCTTCTCTCTTGTGCACCTTCAGTCTATGTCCACCCCAGATGAAGCCTATGATCAAGGCTGACCATCTCCCAGCCTAAAGGGTAATTAAACATGTGATGAGAAAATAGTCAAAATATCTAACCTTAAGGACCATGAAGTCACATAACTGACCAAGTGTATCAGCAAATAAGAGATTAGGCAGTCATATCAATTACTAACCTAGGTTGGGTAATGAATCAAACTTCTACCCGAACTGGTAACATGAGTGCATTAAGCAACAAATGGAGCAGGTAAATGCTTCACCCAAGCAAATTATATACCTTATGAGTGATCTCCTGGACAGTACCCATTTAACTATGAGCATCATCTCCAATAAATGGTTAAGAGGTGAAGGATTAATGGTAGCCAAAAGTTTTTTCAAGTTGACCTAACCCATAATCACATCTTGAAAAATTCTCAGCTTTCATTTCATGGTGAAAATGCCTCTGGAAAACTGCATAGGGAGAGTTGAGAGCTGAATGAGTCTTGCAAGTAGTAAAGTACTCAGAGTAATTACTGTTTGTAAAAATCAATGGCCTGCTGTTGTTTCTTGAATCCTAAGCTTTTTTGTGTATAAAGTTGAGAAAGAAAAAGGACTGAACCACATTGAATGGTTTCACTGAATCTATTGCTAGTGGTTTGTGTGCTTTCCATCATATGTCTATAATTACTGAAAATTGGATTATTTGGTACAATGAGTGGAATTTGAATGATACATAAAAATCTAAATGCCTGGAACTCAGAACAAAGGAAGCAAGAGGATAGAGTAAAAAAACAACAGAACTGATTTAAACAAAAAAGGCACTATTGACCTGCCTCAGTGGCTCTCAAATACTGAGCTCTTCTTACAGAGAAAGAACGATCCAATTATCATAATTACCTTGAGGCAATTGTGGTAACCAGAGGGGAATGTGATACTTGCTGAAAGCTATTAACCTCAGTCTTTCATCACGACTACCCACAAGACAAGGGTTACAACTCATGAATATTTAATTTGATGTAATTTATTAAAATGTTGGAAGAGGGCTTTATTCCATCATGTTGATGTCATCAAGGCTGCCTCTGAATGTGAATATTCCTCTTCATTCAATTATCAGCCAGTGTTGCCATCATCCAAGCCCAGATACACAAGTCCTCTTCTGCATTTTTGGTCTTTCTGTGAAGAAATGATGTTGCCTTGTAGATGTTGATCCTGAATCATGTTCATAACGGAGGTCACCAAGACAAATAGTACCATATGTCCAGAAAACATGTTACATTTTGGGCTTAGTCTTGAAAACACTCGCATAAGCACAACCTGTTTGCTGTGGCAAAGTTGTAAACAAAGTACACACCAGTGTTTTGATCATAGGCTAGAATGAACAGACTAGTGTTATGATTTGTAGCCAACATTGACATAGCTTTAAATCACTAGTCAGGACAACGTAGCCATCCGATTGACGATGGAGGAATGATGCTACATGGCAGTGTGCATGACTGTGGTCAGGAACTCTGGTTATGGAGCACTCTGAAAAACATGTACTACACCAAGCCTGCAAATGTCCAGCAGCTGAAAGCTGCCATCATCACAGCTATCCAGGATATCACTTCAGCCAAATCCCATCAAGCAATGGAGCACTTGGTCTCTAACATACATTACTGCCTACAAGTCAATGGATGCCACATGGAGGGCACAAGATTCTTCACATAACATGTACCTCAGTCCATCATAACTTCTGCGGTTGTAATGTTTCACCTGTATGCATATTGTATCCTGTGTGACTGTTTCTAAGATTGAGTCCTAAATGTAACATGTTTTCCAGACATATGGTATTAAATGAATGAAACCAAAGCATGGTTGCAGTATCTTTTTTTTTTTTTAAGGGAAGATCTGCTACATTTCCAGGTGGGACACCCATCTGATATAACATTTAACAGAGTGCTTCTATAGACAGATAATATGCAACTTAATGTTGAAAGTGAGGGTGGATAGCTTACAAATATTAACAATCAAATTCCATGTCCAAATGATTCAATTCCATACAAGAATTAAGGTTCTTTAGAATAAAGGTGATGGTCAAAAACTTTTGCCAACTCTCAAGAGAACTCAAGTGTGACAGATACAGGAGAGTTACAATTACCATTATAATATTCAAAACGTATTTAAAATATTACTAATATTCAAAACGTGATAAGTGGCAATGTACTTCAATATTTTAAATTGTAGAGTTGTAAGGCACTCAGGATGTGGCACAGAAATCAAGGTGAAGCTCTGAAGATGTCAATATGGCTGCTTGCCTGCTGAAACAGGTGGCCTATTTTTGCAGGTGAGCCAATTTTGGTTTATCCATGCCCTTTAAGAGCAGTTTTGGCATTTTACTCTTCCATTTAGGCACCATACAAGGCTAGGTTTAATCGCTTTCTATATTTTACATTTAAAGATCAGGACTATATAGATCATTTTTACAATTTTTATTTGAAATTAAAATTAAAGACAACTCAAAAAATTTGTAAGAATAAAAGAAATAGCCTATACTGAAAGCAATTGCCCATTATTGCAAAGGGGAAGCTGCCCTGGGCATTGCCTTCACTATTGTATCTGCTAGTATGTCCAATTCACATCTAAAACTACAGGACCTAAAGCTCTAATGCATGCAGTTCTGTGGCGATTCAATGGCCTAATACAAATCTTAAACGACATAAAGACGACAGTTCCCTAGTTTTAGAGATTCAAAAACTCACCCTGATCAGGGGGGAAACTTGGACAGGTGCACCGAGCAGAACTTTGGAAGTCGACATGATGATATCCTTCCACGCTAGGAAAAATGGCGACTATTACAATAGGCGGGTGCCTCCTCTGGTTCGTCTTGTTGTACCTTGCCCTTCTGGGTACTATTGTTTTGCTAGCTGCCGCTGGAATATCCTTTGGGATAAGGCGAATATTTGTGAACCTCCTTGTTCGACTCTTTGAAGTGAGTTTGTTGCTTGAGTCCCGACAACGGCGGGTTATTGGTTTACAGATGCTTGCAAGTGAATTCGTACCACTTTTATCATGGGCTCGATAGGCCTAATGTCATTTCTGTCATGAGAGATATACCCGTACCTCCTGGGCTACATTATAGAAACAATGTTGACTAGTGGGAATGGCAATACGAATTAATTTGGGTATCGTAATATTGTCATTACTCCCTTTTTTGTTCTATTATCGACTGCATCTCAAGCACATCCCAAGTGAAAATTGATTGCCTTTGTATTAAAGCTGAACCAAATAACTTTGTGGCTTATAGTTGAGGAAGTGTCTCTAAGAACGAGTCTGCCTGGACTTCCATTAAATGAGGGAGGAAGAGGTATTGTCATTTGCATAAAAATTCCAGCAGCATTAACACTTGTACCCACAGTTGCCACAGCTACTGTCCTCCACCTGCCCATTTCATGAACCATTGCTTCAGAATAATGCTGGAAACAGTGTGTATGTAATGAACTCTTCCCTTTTTTTTTATTATTGGGTATCGTACAATTTGACATCTCAACACCTTCATGCACGCTTAATTTTAGTGTTTTTCACTTGAGTAAGACAATTTTTCAGTTGACTCAGACACATGTGCATGAGGCGTTCCTCATGCATGAGTGTTGAAGTCATTTGGAAAAGTGTCTAACTGAAGTGAAAAAACACTTATCAACTTCACCTTGGAACAACATCCATTTTATAAGCATATAGTTGAAAGTACTTTTGCCGAATACATATTTTCTTACAACAGGACTTTCCGAATGAGACTCTGGGTTCATGAAGTCATTAACAGATCTCTTTTGTATGACTAGGATTAACAATATGTCTTCTTGAAAACATGTTGTGGCAAGATATGAATACTCTGTTTTTGGATTGAATTCATACCCCCATAGGTAGGGGAGAAAAGATAAAGGACTACTTCCATTGAGTCTGCCATATCAGACAATCTGAGAAACTACCTTTGTGGAAGGTGTAAGCAATGGATTCAATCCAAAATCAGTAGATTTTGCCAAATATCACTCTTTAATATCCCAAAACTACAAAAATTGGCTATAGGCCTATGAGAGAAATCAGTCTAACACTATTAGGTCCCCTCCATTGTCTCCATCCATTGTTCTTCCAGTTCATTTCACTCCGGTCTTTCCAACCTTCCCACCCATTTCATGAAGACATGAATAAAAGGTAAAAAAGAATGGATCCAACAACCTATTGGCATAACCCTTTTCATCAGTGTGCCTATCCCATAAATGCTTAAAGTGAAATTCAAGAACAAATGGTCTTTAGAGATATGCCCCTTACCCTCTCACCAACGATGTATTCTACATTGCTGCTTCTCTCTGTGCATATGAATTTGTTACAGTTTTTGGTCCAGAGTGGAAAGAGTTCATGGCTAGGATATGGAGGAAGGATTGATGGATGTGTAGTATAGCCTACCTGGTTGAGTTGTATGCTAAATGTACATCTCAGTCCTCAGTAGGTTTGGCCTACTTATGCACCAGACTCGGGTTGCTTAAACTCAGGAAACCTCTTTTTTTTCTGTCATGTTAGTTTTTGCATTGCCTCAGCCTCAAAGATTTGTAATGGCATAGAGGTGCAAAATATTGGTAACTCTGCTCTGTTTGCTTTTTTTTTTATATTGTAGCTGATTACCACAAATAAGTTCTCATTTTCACAGTATGGGCGGCGAAAAATTCAGGTGGCATATGAGAAGCGCCAGTTTTCATCAGCACACTTGCCTGAATATGATGCTACGGAACCCACTACAGAAGGTTCTCACTCCTCAAGTGTGATAGTTCGAGATGAGCTTGTTCTTGTTCCTGAGCCTGGTGGTCTCACCAATGGAGAAATACTTCATAAAGCAGAGCCAAAGGTAAGAATTAAGTGCATTGATTTTGTATTTTGCTTGCTTCCTGGAAGCACTAGAAGGGCAATCTGAATATATTGAATCATTTTGAGTCACTATGAAATTGCTTTTGCATTTAGCAGTTGTCTTGCTTTGAATCTATGAAATGAAGTATACAATTTTAGGTTTGGGCCTTAGAAAGGAAATGAATTGGGATGGAAATGGAACCTTAATTTATCTTATTAAGCATGCCCTGTTAGCTTACTGTACTACCTATCTATTGTTTCTAATGTCTCTGTTGCAGAAGGATGGGGTTAAGAAGTTAGGCTCCTCCCAAAAACAGCTGGAAAGGCAGCTGACTCAAACACTCCATTTTGAATTTGGAGATTCATTTGACTACATCAAGGCAGGAGTGGAAGCAATCATTGAAGATGAAGTTACAAAGCGGTTTGCAGCTGAAGAACTTCAGGTGATTTTTCTCACATCAGTTTTATTGAGATGAGAGCAGTCTGTCCTGCACAAGATTTCATTAAGGACAATGTCACGTTTTCTTTTCTTCAGGCATGGAACCTGCTGACAAGGACGAACTTGAATTATGAGTTCATCAGTGTGAAACTTACAGTGTTGTGGTTCATTGGCTTTTTGATTCGTTATACTTTGCTCCTTCCCATGCGCATCCTTCTCACATGTGCTGGTGTGAGTCAGATTTACTTTGGATCATTGATTTTGTCACCTGTTTCATGTTTGAAATTGCAATTTTTTATTAGTATAGCTTTTTAAATTATAGCCAGAAGCATTTAATAATGGAAAGTTTATTATTCAGTTGGGATTAATTTCCCATGTATTGGGCAAAATTTTTCATTTCAGCTATCTTGCTGCAAATGTGTTAAAGCAGCAACACATAGAAGTGAGACATACAGGGTGTTGCACATAGATAGCCCTCCCTCTGCAGCCTAAACTATATGAGCTATTAACAATTTTTAATATATTTGGAATCCTTGTTTAATTTTGAATCTATTCCATCCAATTTTGGTTTTTTTTTCTGATGTCATATGATGGTGATGAACTTAAATTCATTGATTGCATCCATGCTTTAGCATTTCAAGCTCATGGTGCCAAAGCTTAATTCCTTACCCATTCATGAGTTTTGAAAAAGATTAAACATTCAGCTTCTGCTTGATGAAGCCCTATTTTCCAAAGCTTTGATCACATGGCAATTGCTGAAAATCTCAGGGATTGATTTTTTTGGAAATGTGGAACAGCCAGGACACTCACCTGATCTGAAAGTGGGTGGCTCATGCACATGGAGGGCAAGTAACATGGGTTCTCCTGGGAAACCTTGCAAATACCATGGTGTTGAAGGACGTGAAGATGACACTAAACTCTTTAACCCTTTCACTGTTTTAAAAAAATGCACTCACAACCTCTACTGTGCTTATAAAATTTGCGCTGGGTCTCTGCAAACAATGATTTGAGTTTGAATTGCCATATCTTGAAAAGTATTGATGATAGACCAAAATGTGTTTAAAAATTTATTTCCAGAAGCAGCCAGAGTGTTATCAGAAAGGTTCAGCTATTTTGGGATGCATATAAATTCACTGACAGACATGATTTTAGCAAAGTAGGGATGATAACAAGTTTCCAGTGAGACTGAATAGTAGGCTGTTTTGATTGAAATCAGTGCCAAAATAAAATTACAAAATTCCTTTACAGAGAGGTTTTCCCATTGTTATACCCTTGAATATTCACTTAGAGTTGTGTTAGAAATAAGGTCTGATGCAAATTTTATGTTTCCTTGAGCACATATTGCTAGAAACATATGAATTGACTTGGGTCATCTATAAAAATTAGTTCAGAAACGTCTATCTCAAGGAGATTGTCTGGAATATTCATTTTCAATCCAGGATTTCCTGCAAAAGTCAAGAAATGAGTTGCATGGGGATTCTTCCTAAACTCAGGTACATCAACAGTTTTTCAACCCTTGCTCTACCTCTATTCCTGCTTGAAACTCCTCTCTCATCATTGTAATCTTCATCTTCGTCAAGTTTCAGCTTCAACCTCCATTTTTACATCACCTTCATTTTCACTACCAAGCCTGGAAATGCCTGAAGCCTCATTTTAAAATATATTTATTTCATCATCATCTAACGCAAAACTATGCGAGTTGGAAGCCATTTTGAAAGAATTAGCCAATAGAATATGCATTTTATTTTTGTTATTTAATGCTTCCAAAAGTTGCATACATTGACAAGTGAAGCAGTGTTGTATAGAAAAGGATGTCTTATTTTTTTTAAATACCAAATATATATCAGTTACATCCATAAAAGAGGAGAAACATCCTAAGAGGACTGGGTTTCAGAGCCCAAGTACATACTCGGGCTACCGCTGTAAAAGCGTCACACACAGCCGAGTATGCACTCGGGTTGACAGCATAAGGGACAGCCTCTTTTCATCTTACCCCACTCTTATTAAAGCTCTCAGAGACAGAGCCAGGGTGCATACAGATTATGAGAAGTGCATGTTTAGATTCGAAAATGAATGCTCTTTCTCATGTTATGAGTTTTTTCATAGCTCTTGTAGTTTAGGCTGTGGAGGGGGGAGCTATCTGTGTGCAACACCCAGTACGTGTTCAAACATTTAATCTCTGTGGGAATTGAAAAATTACTCTCCTTGCAGCAACTTTGACAAAAATCGTGCTCCTCAATACCATTCCTTTTAAGTGCTTGTGAACTTTGTATCTTAACACTTCACTGAATTTTTTTCTTGATAAGAAGCAAAATTCTGGTGACAAGAAAAATACATGTTGTTTCCTCAAAAGTTTTGCCAATTAGGAAGAGTTATCCAAAAATTTTGCTTGAATTATGGTGCTAGCTGGTGATGAGTTACAAGTTGCAAGAGTTGGTATGTCAGATTATTATTTCTATGTGAATTTTCTGCAGTCTTGATTGAAAGTGAGTGCAATTCATGCCTGTATCCATTAACTTAGTAGAGAAAGTAGAGGCTCATACATTTCTTTTTTTAGTATTCATTTTAGCACCCAAAAAATTATGCATTTTATTTCCTTTCATCCCCTGGTAAAGAGCCTGCTGATTAGAAACATCATCTGCCATTGGTAATAATTTCTGTCTATATTTATTTATCTTATGGGCATGACAAGATAGGGGTTACCTGCACATGTTCATGAAACTTCTATGCTCAAAAGAAAAAGAGCTTATAGCTTAACTTCATTTTTTTATCATCTGACAACTGTGAACTTTAAAAAACCAGTGATATAAGATATGATTGTCACTTATCTGCCCCACAATTTGCCCTGGTTAGTAGCATGTATGAGAGCCAAGATTGGAACCACAGAATTGTATGATTTATATTTATTCAGAAGTACTTAAGAGGGAGTTTTATTGATCTGTAGTTTTAACCATGGTTTTAAGGATCAAGGGAAATCAAAGATCTTCAATGCTGCTGCAACTTGATACATTCTGCTCATCACCTATTGGTGTGTCCACTATCATTGCAGCAATCCCATATGGTTTTCTGTATATTTTACATAACACTTCGCCCAAAGAGATAAAATAAAATAGCAACTTGTTTTTAATCATTACCAATTGTTTTTCTTTCCAGATTTTCTGGTTGGTGACTTCAACAGTTGTGGTTGGGTATTTTCCAGAAGGAGAGCTCAAACGTTGGATGAATGCAAAAGTGTCTCTTATTTGCTTCCACATTCTTTGTCAAGCTTTGTCTGGTATGCTAATGATTGTGCTGCCATTAGCCCTTGTTTTTCACTGAAAACATAGGCAGTTGTTCATATTTCTGTTACAGGAGTGATAACATTTCACAACCCAGAGAATAAGCCAAAGGGTGGAATATGTGTTGCAAACCACACATCACCCATAGATGTTCTCCTACTGGCTTGTGACAATGTTTATGCCCTTGTGAGTGAAATTTTTTTTTGTCTTTTTTAGTCAGGGGTCATCTCAAAGACTGTCTTGTCTGATTGTATTTATTGTTAGGTTGGTCAGAGACATGGGGGTTTTCTTGGAGTTATGCAACGAGCATTGAGCAGAGCCTCATCCCACATTTGGTTTGAGAGATCAGAGATGAAGGATCGAAGCATTGTGGCTGCTAAGTTACGGGAGCACGTCAATAACCCAGAAAAGCCTCCAATCCTCATATTCCCAGAGGGAACATGCATCAACAACACATCAGTCATGATGTTCAAGAAGGGGAGCTTCGAAATTGGATGCCCAGTTTATCCTGTTGCAATTAAAGTGAGCATGGCATTCTGTGAAAGGGTGCTCAAAACTTGTCTAACTCTGATTGCAACTCATTTTCTCTTTTGTCTAATAGTATGATCCCAGATTTGGAGATGCATTCTGGAACAGCAATCGTGATGGCTACATGAAGTATTTGTCCATGATGATGAGCAGCTGGGCTATAGTAGCTGATGTATGGTATCTTCCTCCAATGGAGAGGACAGAAGGGGAATCTGCTGTGAATTTTGCCAATCGAGTCAAGGCAGAGATAGCCAAGCAAGGAGGGCTTGTAGACCTTGTGTGGTGAGTGGCTCCCATCAATATTCATTTGTGATTTAGTCCTAAGCCTGATTTACTAGCATTCTACCCTGGTGACCTACACATACAAGGGATGATCCAAAAGTTTCTGCCCTGAGGTATAAGAGAATGTGACAGACTGTTTCAACAAATTTTATTTTTCAGCATTACCTCCCTGGACACAAATTGTTGGAACATTACCTAAAATTTATTGAGAAATTTTCATTTTCCACACTTAAGCAAAAATGCTGAAATGGCTTCACTGAAGAGACACCATTGTCAGTTTCACCTTCATTGTCACTTCACAGGAAGTTTTGCTTAAAATTTTTATGATTGAATGAGCTGTTTTATCGTGGTGAATATATTTGTATCATAAGAATTGATTAAACACTAAAGACTAATAAAAAATTGTTATGCATTCAAAATGCTACAACTTGAAACTGATATTTTTAGTGACTGAAATGTGCCTTATATGCAAATTATTATTAAAATTACATATGCACCTAAAACCAATTGCTATCCCTTGAAATTACTGAAAAAGATAAATGAATATGGGAACCAAATTTCAGCTCTCTGCGATCATTCCTACTACCTCAGGGTATATAACCTACAACTTTTGGATCGCCCCTCATAGATAAGATACAGAATGATATTGTAAAAAAAATCATTTGGTTATCAGTGCACGATGGGAAGCTTTCTGCTGACTTGGGTTTCTTCCCTGCATACTGTGCATATTTGCTACCAGGGGCTAATAAAAATTTGTGACAATTTCATTGCTTGTTAGTGAAAGCTCAAATAATACTATCAGAGTGGTAGCATTGCACCATACCAGGAAGGAGTGATAATGCTGCTTTTCTTCCTGTCTTTTTTGCAGGGATGGTCAGTTGAAACGAATGCATGCCAAACAGGAATGGAAGGAGCGTCAGCAGGAAGTGTTCAGTCAGCGATTGAAGAGTCACTAATTGTCTGGGAGAAGTCATTTTAATTAGTCACTCCTATTGAAAGGCATTCCACTTAATCTTTCTTTGTCACAGGGCTGCATCTTTTTGTTCAATGTCCCAGGATATTGTCGTTTTACTTTTACTCCCTCTAGGTCATTGTCAGAACCAGGTGGAAGACTCTTCAAGTTTTTTCCTGAGTTCAGGTCTATATATTCGTGTAACCTTGGATACCTGGTGGTACAGTAGATTTGTCACATATTTCATTCATAATTCTGGTGCAGGCGTTCAATCAGAAATGTACCCCTCACCTGTTATAGTTAGTGCTTACCAGTCGTCACGGGTATCCCATCGGGATGGCATTTTCTTTGCTCGATTGGAAAGCCCTCTCTAGTCACAGTTTCGCGTGAATATTCTCAAGAAAGCTGCAATGTCATGGATCAAGTATGCATATGTTCCAAGAAGGAGCTCTTTCAACTGACTTGATTCCAAAAGTACTGTGATATAGATATTTTCTGTTTTTGCTAAGAGTAGAATTTTAATATTGTTAATATTGTATCTTTTGTGAGTACCGTATCATGTTGTTCATGGTGGATAGCTTAAATAAAAGGCCTGGGCACCGATTCATTGAAAGACATATTTATTGATTGTTCGGTTGTCTTTTTACCAAATGGTGAAATGAACCAACTTTATTATTGCGTCATGCGAGTGATGGACACAAGTTTGAAGCATATATGCAGAATCCATTCTAGGAAAAAGGTGAACCCAGGGTTCAGTGTGCGCTGTTCACTGGAAGTACCTGAGGCGATTCTCGGATGCGGCTCCTATCCTCTGGCTGAAATACAAGGCACTCCCAATGGACATAGACATTCGTGCATTTTCGCTTATGAAATTCCCAAGGTCAAGACGTGAACACGAAAACGCAGGCACGAACTCACCTGCAGCCGGGCACGTTGAGTGGGTCATCACAGGTCTGGACTTGGGGATCGGGATTGTAAACGGTTCCTTCAGGGCAAAATAGGAGCCGAGGTCGCCCTTCGACACACACCCAGAATCGAGTACAATCATTGGTATTTGGGAAGAATTCCAACACTCCTGGCTGGACTGGAGCCGGACAGGAGAAGCCCAAGAAATCTAGGGTTACCAGATAGAGGAATTAGTGAGAAGGTACAGTGAAATCCGATTATCCGTGTACAAAATATCTGTGCGAAAAAAATCAAGTGGTGATTAGGTGAGTTGCAGAAAGCCATGAATCGCGTTCTACACAGAGGCACATTAGTGCGCCGAGAAGTTGCTCGAGTAATTTGGACAGGAAAAGGAGATGATTTCAGCGACTTTCTGCAGTTGAGGTCTCGCACCGCAATAAGTAAGAAAATTGCCAAATTGAGCATCAACTGTTGGTTATGAAATAAAACCAGTTCGAATTAGACGGCGACCGACTCCCCTCTTAGCACAGATCCTCATGATTCTATGGTACAAGAAGAAAGGGACCAGTGCACTTCCTCCTTTTTCCATATATAGAGTGCGCCTATCAGTCGTGGAGACCGTTATGGAATGATGAAAAGTAGAACACATAATAACAAACAAAAAGGAATTAATCCAAGATTGGCCCGCGATTGTACCAGAAATGTCGGTGAATTTTCATCAAAATCGCAAGTATTGCTTTTCTTTCATCCCCTAAATCTAAAGAGTCCCTTAACGTTTTCTGTCTCCTGGCCAAACAAAAGAACACCAGAGATATAATTTCACCTTCGGCATTGCAAGAAGGGACGAGATCCGGCCATTCGCAAGCGCCTAAAGCATCCGAAAAAGCCAGACCCTCTGGACACGGCATGGTGTAGGCGTTGCCATGAGCACAGTTGATGTATTGGCCGCAATTAACCGGGTCCCCAAGGCCGAACAGGCCGAATTGACGAGGACAAGAGTTGCTCGGCTGAGCCGGCTCTGAAAGAAAACCATTGGACAAAACCGACAGTCACGTTGCCTCCGGGGAAAGCACATTCGACGAAAGAGAAAAGGCAAGCAAGACAGGAGCCACTCACGTAATTGGCTGCGTTGACCGCACCTCACTTCCTGCGGGTAGTAGCACGGGCTGTTCTTCCGCCACGCGGAGTAGTTGGGATTGAAGACGAGTCCGTCCGGGCAGAGTTCCTCCACCTCCACCCCGTCCTTGCACGCATAGTATTTGTCGCATTGGCGGTCGTCTGGGATGAGGTCCTCTCCGTTGCACGCTCTCCCTCCTCCCAACGCGTTCGACGGGAACTGGGCTCGACTTTCAACTCCTTCCCGATGGGGCACCAAGGAACATCATTTTGCG
Source organism: Darwinula stevensoni (assembly GCA_905338385.1). NCBI lineage: Eukaryota > Metazoa > Arthropoda > Ostracoda > Podocopida > Darwinulidae > Darwinula > Darwinula stevensoni. Next base: position 135,478 of record CAJPEV010000223.1, on the reverse strand, counting down.
AATTTCAGTCCGTCGATTGCATGCGTCTTCCTCTCACCGTGAAGTGTTTTTTATTTTTATTAAATCGTCACCTTTCCTTTTCTTTTTAAATATCTTAAAATTGCGAGTTTCGGCCGCTCTCGTCCATAAGCCACTACAATTCCCTGGAAATCCTCACTTATAGGGTGGCAATAATAGCAGCACCCCTGCTGGCCGGCAGAGGTGTGGCGGACCCCGAGATTATAGTTAGCGTATCTGATTGCCCATTTAGTTGTGCTTCTCTTCCTTGCTTTAGATTTTACCGATTTTGCAACACGGCTTTGTTCCAAGCCGAACGATTCAGAGGAAGTGCGGCGCACCGACCGCATCCGAGCTGTCACTTTTCGAGAGGCTCGTGATGCGGGGGTGGCCGGACGGCATCACGAACCATTTCGTCAACGTACCGCCCTTTCTCAGAATCATTCAGCACAAAATTCAGGCTGCATTGCAAAATCGGTAAAATCTGAAACACGGAAAAGAAGCGCAATCGAATGGGCTATTAGAATATGCTAACGATGAACCTTTGATTCGTCACACCTCTGCTGACCAGGGGGGGGGGGGGGGGTGCATCTATTATTGCTACCCCATGGTTCGCGACCCCCCTCCGAGAATGGTATTGCGGACTCGCAGCCTGGTATTATACGCTTCCCCTTCCTATTACCACCTGGCTCTCTCCTTCCTGTCTGCAAGGCTCATAAGCCTCAGGTGACCGTGCTTCACTCTCCATTTTTAATGAGAGTATGGCTTCGATAAAGCATCATTCTTACTCAGAACGTGACTGATGATCACAGGAGCAGGAAATTGAAATATTCCAAGATGAGTGATCACATAATCGGGGAGCTCGACGGAACTGATGAGGGGAAGGCCCGATTTCACAGGGTTTCATCGCATATTCTGTCTTCTTCGAGACGCAGGCGATTGAAAAGCGCGAACGACATCGTATAAGCAGAGATCAATGAGCGCGATAGAAAGTTTTTTTTTTTGCCGTGCGAATGGCACAATTCTTGGGATCTGGAACATCGAAGCGTCCGTGCCCTGCAAGGGAATTCATTCCGTGGGATCCGCAGCAACTCCTTATCTTTTTTTTTTTTGCAGTTCATTTTCCGATAGCCGATCTTCCATGCCTGTCAGATTTCCCACCCCACCCGCGTGCAGAAAAGAATAAAAGAGAAAGTGGCGGTTGCGTTTAGGAATCTGCAGGGAAGCGCGTGCACGGAATGAGCCCTTCCCACGAGAAGGAAAGACGCAATGCGTATTGCATGCGACGCACGTCGCATCGTTTGTCCCGAACGATGAGAATCCAGGATGCGGAAAAGACATCGCCCCGCCCCGGAACGGTCTATATATTACGTGTGCGCGGAGAGAGAGGAAGATGCGAAAGCGATCCCTTACCGCGGAATGCAGCCGTTGCGAGGAGAGCCAGAGGGAAAGAGTAAGAGAAGGCAAGGAAAAACATGGTTTTTTCTCCCTTTTTTTCGTCACGTGAGGGAAAGGAAAAGGGATGCAGAATGAGGATTCACGACGCAGAGCTGCCAAAGGAAGACTGAGGCCGTCCCTCCGAGACGCATTTCCTCACTCGGACGAGGGACGACCCGCCAAAGAAAAGAGTTGCATCACGTTCGCCTGCGAGAGAGGCTGTGATGAGGTGATTGGGAAAACGTGTTTTTTTCGAGGTCGAGAGGAGGGAGAGAGAAGAGCAAACGTCTGTCGCCTCGTGTTTCTCTAGCCTACGGCACCACTTTCGACTCTTCGTTATGAATTTTGTTTCCATCAAGGAAATATCTTCTTTTTTTATCCGTGTTCCCGGATGAAGCAAGTCCGGCCACTCGTCGGAATGCAATCTGATTCCGATTTGACATGCAGAGAGAGTTCCTAACGGTGACGGATCTCCTGCGATGCTCCGACGAGAATCGGTAGCAGCGATCAGCATGTTCGACTCGAATGAAATGACGTAACGGGCCGCATACTTTCGCCTCTTTTTGCCTTTCACTCGACGCTACATGACGATTTATGAGCTCTCTTAGGCACATCTCTGAACTCCTGTCTTCGCTGTATGAGCCCCACTCGAAGCAGATACTCGAGCAACTGCGTCTCAGGGATCCGCGGAAAACGAACGGAGAAAACGTACGAACGGGGCAGAGGAATGAAATCTCCATTTTATTGGCACGAGAGTACAATACGATCGGTCGGCGTCGTTCCAGACGGAACACGCTCGAAAGAAAAATGATATCTCTGTGATGAATGCTAGCGAAGAAGGAAATAGCGTTGAGGAAGGCAATAATTCCGGTTTCTCGACCGCAGCGACCGCAGTCCCCTGCGTCACGTCTGCAACGTTCAGACGGGAGAAAGAGGGAAAAAAACCGAACGTTTCCGGGTCCTTCCAGGGATTCCAGGTTCAAGGACGGACTGAAATCCCATCAGAGAATCCACCGAGGAGGTCCTGAGGTACGTAATGCATGCGTTTTCGACCGTCCTTGAACAAACGTGATGGGCAGACGCGAGGCGGGGCACGTGATGCACGAGGCGCTTCTTCTTGGGCGTGTTCCTCTTCGGTGCCGGCAAAATTCCAATCGCATTCATCAGACACACTCACTTTGAATCGATGCTTAACAGAAAAGCGTAATTTCTACTCTCGGTCCTAGCAAGCGAGGAAGAACTTCATTCAGCTAAGACTCAACTCAGGAAAATAAAAATAAAAAGGAGCACAAAAAATTATCCTAAAAATCATTTGAGCAAGTGGATCCAAAAATGAGCCGGATGGAACCTCGAACGTTGTTGCTGCTTCAAAAAAATGGGCATGGTTTCCATCGTAGGGAAAAGTTCGCCCATTGATACTGGTTGGGGGGAGAAAATGAATCCACTTCTTTCGCCCATGGAAGGAACAGTTCTTTTGATGTCTGCAGGCACAGAGATCACAGATTCACGCCTTCTTCCTCGGGACTGTCGCTCTCACTGGAAAAAAGGTCAGGCGGGAAAATGTTCAGTGCCGTTATTAAGGAACGGATTTTGAGGCATAAAAACCTAAGAACTGGTTTTACAAAGAGGATTTAAATGTTTATTTTAGGGCAGAAACCTGACTCTTGCGCTGAAACATATTAGGTGAAATCGTCCAAAATTAAGTTAGTAGAATCTGACATGTAGAGAAGGTAACATTGGAGTTGGCAGAGGCAAGGCGTATTACTCGTCGATAGGCATTGCAAAGCGCCGTGAGCTTCGACGTGGGTTTTACGGAATCCAGAATAGGGTGGCAGAGTCACGCCTATTTGCACTACGTTTTGGCCTTTGCTTAAGGATCATATTCCTAATCGCGTCTGATCGGTGTTTGCTCTCTCTTCAGACAGGCCATTAAATGAAAGCTCGCTAAGTTACGACGGAGTAGAGGGCAGAGAAGTTAGTTTGATTGGTCACGTGCCAGGAATCTTTACTCCGCGAGCGGCATGCCGCAAGTTCTTCCTATTCCGGCAATCGGTGAGAGGGTACAAGCGGGTCTAGCAGTTACAAGCCGTTGCTGCTGTCAGGAGGAAGACTAACGAGATGGCTGGAGTGAAATGGCACTTTCTTGTTTGCGCTTCATTTTGGATTCGAGGAAGGACTCTGAGGACGGGGTGTGTAGACAACCCGTGAAAAATTTCAGGATGTTGAAAACGAGAGGAGGTGAAGGGGGGGGGGAGGGGGGGGGGGGGGGGGAAGAGAGAGAATTCCCAATGGAGATGAATCCCGTGGGTGAAAACTCTCTCTCTCTATCTTTATTGCTCTTTGGAGGGAGGCCAAGGCATAATCCAGTGGTTGTGACACGGGGAAATAACCGCATGCAGAGAGAGAGAGAGAGAGAGAGAGAGACGCATGATCATCACTATGCAGCAGTGCATCTGGTGGCGTAATCGTGTTCGTCCCCATCTCCTGCAGGGATCCAAAGCTCCATTAGATGGAGGTGAAAGAGTTCAGAGAGAGGGGGAAAAAAAAGGTCCGCCCCCTTGTAATTCTCCAACGATTGGTCTTCTTTCAATGGTAGTTTCACGACGAAGTAGCTCTCGGCCCACCGCGGATACTCATAAAAGCAAGGGGGTTAATTGGCAGATTTCAATTTTCCGAGAAAAGGCTTTTTTTTTTGGGGGGGGGGGGGTGCAATGGATGAGCGATCACATGGGGGGTTTTTGACCTCCTTTCCTAAATTTGCTGTTTTGTCATATATAATCATATATAATTGCTTCACCACTGTAACTGTAGCCAAGAAAGAGGGATGCAAATCAGGTATCAGGGATCAGGTAGGCAAAAAATGCAACATACAGGGTGGTGCAAACGTAAACTGCCCCGACGGGGCCACGAATTGTCTCCGCGCCCCTTCCCATCTCTCAATCTCGACTCCTTCCACGAATCCAGAATGAATAAATTCGGGCAAGAGGGGCAAACAAAAAAGCACCGAATTGTTTCGTCTCGAGACTCTTCCGTCACTGCCCTTCATACTAATTGTGACAGTATTGATGACCCATAGCAACCACACTTTTCAAACTTGGGAGTTACTACCACTCTGGTAGTCTACGTCTGTTGCAGGAATGTAAAAAAAAAAAATTGGAGTTACCAATTACTGAGTTGGAGTCCCAAAATTGGAGTTACTGAGTTGCACAGGAGAGAATGGTGAGGATGAAACACACCTAGAAAGCGATACGTGGATGGGTTGAGCTGGAGGAACTTCATAATGTAATATTGCTTAATTGCAGGCTTGCATGCAATTAAGTAATTAGGTGTTTCTGATTATTATAATTGAAACAAACTTTTTCCCATGAGCTAAAAAAAAACTTAGAAAAAATCACAGACAATACATTCATCATCACCATCATTTCATCACAAAAATATTTTTTTCATTTCCTCAAAATCACTTATTTCCAAAATAAATATAGGAAAAAAAAAATATATATATATAGACGCATGGGACGTCATAATTCTGGGGAGAGTGTTCTGCTTTTCGCAGAACGCGTCTGTATTTTTTTTAATTTGGAAATTAGTTACTTGCACAAACAACGTTTTTTTTCTCAAGAAAATGTACTTTACGACTAGAATTTCCCAGGAATTTTTAGGGTTCGTCGAAAAAAATAATTTAGTCCAAAAGTATGCTAATTAGTCATACTGAATAATGTGTAAATAATCACGCCAATAAGTAGAACTCTTCCACCCTATCTGACCACGTGTAGTATAATAAAGGTTCACACTTCGCACTTGCCATTCGATCCAGAAATCTCCAAGGTTTTTTTTTTACATTTATTATCGGACTATATAATAGATGTAGGGAGAAGATAAAACGTTTCGGTAGCACTTGAGCACCACCTGGAACCGAATAGTAGGTCGCGAAGTGAGAGTGATGCCTCCAAGGGTTTTACATTAAATTAATGCGGCACCATATGGTGCAACAGATGAAACAGCAATCGAAGCATCCCAATTTCTCCGCGAAGTGGCATTTTCGCCAAAAACGGCCAATATTTTCCGCCTCGCAGCACCCGTGCGGCCGAGGATCCGTAAAAAAAAAAAAAAAGTGCGGGAAACAGTCCTGGCCTTCGTCTCGACCACGGTCGATCGCATGCTCGTGCTATCGGGGCGGTATCTATCGATTCGTCGTCGAGCGTTCAAGAACTCGAGAGTGGTAACAGGAGGGATGGGCTCATTTTTCCCTTTTCAAACACGAATCTGAATTTTCAGTCTACATTATGAATACGTGGGAATAAGAATACGAATGCCTTCGATGCCACCATTTGAATATTCGAGTATTTCTGAATAGATCATTGATAATTATCGATGAATGCAACTTCATCTATTGCAATGCATTCATCAAAGACAAGTTTTCTGCCGCTGACAGCAAAAGAGGGCAGACTACCCAGACGATAAAGCAGCTGCGACTATTCGAACGGAACACGAACGTTGGGCGATTTGTCTGCTTTAAATACCCGTCCCCGTCGACAGAGAGGAAAACGTGACGGGTCTTGGCAGGCCCCTCTCCATTTCTTTTGATCGAAGGCCCACTCGCTCCATCATCGTCGAACCGTCGCCTCCGTGCGTGCCAGACAGTACCTGCTTCTCCGTGAGGTCGTAATTGTAGTCGTAATCCGGGTTGGAAGTCGAACTGGCGGGTGTGGAGGAAGGCACCTCCGTCGTCTTCTTCGGTGCCGCTACGGTCCCCTTCTTCTTCGTCTTCTTCGGCGTCGCCTTCTCCTCCCGCGCTGTCGCCTTCTCCTCTCGCGCCGTCGCCTGCTCCCCTCCGTTGTAGTCGTAGTCGTAGTCGCTGTTGCCCTGGAGGTGCTTCTTGAGGAGCTCCCGGGGGTCTCGGCTCCCGTAGTAATCCGAGCTGTGAATGGGATCGGGGCAGGAAATGAGATCATCACGGATGTGGAAAGATGAGTTCGCCGTTATGAGGCTTTGTATGCGGTCTCTTAAAACGCTCCGAGTGGGATTTGATGACGTAACGCGTCGAGGCTCGTCTGGGTCATGAAGACTTTGCAGTACTGCAGCTAGCACGTTCATGGGTTAATCCATCTGCCTTTAGTTGCCAATAATTCAGTCGTAACAACACTGACATCCATGGTTGGTTCCTACAACGGGAATTTCATCGCATAATATTCCAACGGAACGTATCTTTTCTTATTTGCTATATGCAATTTACCCCATTGCAGTAAAAAGACGGGTACATTCGTCGCCCGACAACGTGTTGGAACATGCGTTTTTGTTCTATATTTTCTAGACGCATTCCCCATTCGATACTTGTAGTCGATTCTCGATAGTTTGCTGAAATCGTTTACGAAGCAAATTTATTAATCTCAAAGACTTTATTTGCTTGCAAAAAAAGCGAATTTTCGCATATATAACCGCTGGCACACCACCAAAATTCGTATTGCAATGGGTTAAACAGAAAACCCGTCCTAATTCCTCACTATAAATGTCGGAGACACCCTTCGGATGGAAGGAATACTTTCGACAGCGAGGAAAGCTCACCACTCCGGGACGTTCTTGGGATCGTCGCACTGCCCGGTGTTGTCGAGATCCCCGACCCGGAACACCATCCCCATCGGGCATCCCATCTCCCTCGGCTCCCCGCCGATGCAGATGTAGAACTTGCGGCAGTCTTCCGGATGGGGATGACTCGTCCACGTGCCGAGGGACGCCTTGTCCCCTGCCGGACAGCTCAACCCGTCTTTCCTGTCTGGGGGGAGGGGCAGGGGAGAAAGGGTGATACCGGGGGAATCCGCACGCGAAGGCTCGATCCTCGTCGCCCGATTAAACTCTTTTCCGTCGGTAAGAAGGCCAGGAGGATCACGGATCCCCGCGAAGAAGCGACCGTGATCGTGGAAGGGGAAAAAAAAAAAGCAAACCTGACCTCCATTTTGTTCAAGTACCATACCGTTCTGGAAGACATCTCCGTCACGACCTCGACACAGGAAACCACTTTCCGTACTTAATTTCACGATTCGCCACTCGAATGCTCTATCGGACGACCGCGAGTCCAGCACGATTTACATTTTAGAGCCTTTCCCGCCGGATTCATTGATCCGGACCGATCGAGCGTGGCTCCTGGCCCCTTTTCCACGTATTTCCCCGTACTTCCCCGTATTTCCCCTTCCCTTCCGTGGAACGGCCAGAAGATGAGAGAGAGAATTTACGACTCGACCGTGTCCGAAATGCTTATTAGTGCAACACCTCGCAATAATTGTTTAAAGGTATCTAGAATGGGGTCAGAAGTAGCACAATGGAGTGTGGGAGTGTAAGCGACGTTGCTCGGAAAATTGTCTTTCCCTCGGAGATGATCCCCCGCCCCCCCCCCCCGCCCCCCCCCCCCCCCCCCCCCCAACCCCCGAACTTTCCCTCACATTCGAGAAGGGCATGGGAAAACCCTAATGTCCCTGAATCATTTCTCCCATCTATTCGTGATCTGTGGGAGGGGGGGGGGGGGCATTTTCAAGTTATTTTCAGGTTATTTTCTCTGAGTTTATCCTGGACCGTTGCGTCTTCCGCTTCGCTAGAACGGAAGTGCTTGCCCACAAGGTCGAGTACGAGTAACACCATCCATCAAGTACCCTCGTAATTAGAGGGAATGGCTCTACGACGGACCCCCCCCCCCCCCCTCTTCCTGAGAATACGACGATGTCGCAACAAGTCGTCTGATGTTGGGAACCGAGACTTAAAAAAAAGGGCACTCGAGAAAAAAAATTTTTTTTTTCGAAACTCACCGATGGGTTTGCACTCGGGCACCATGTCTGCCCATTGGCACACCCTCGAGTTCCTGTCGTATGCCAGACCCGGGGGGCACTGGTACCTGTCCGAAAGAAAAAAAAAAAAGGCGATAACACGGATGCATATAAATAAGCACTACATGACTACGGGCTCGGAAAGATTCGGCGATGAGGGACGGAACGGGCCAGATGTCGATTTCGTCGACATGCTGCCGAGCAGAAGAGTCGGCTGACCCGACTTTCTTCATCCCATTTACCTGGTTTCTCTCTCCGCGATTTCACTTTTACCATGTGTGAACCTGACATTGAATCCAAAGAATTTGATGTAACGAAGGGGGGGGAGGGGGAGGGGGGGGGGGAGGAAAGATGACAAGGAGACGCGTCGAGTCATCCGCGGCGGGTCCCCGGCCGACAATTCTCTTCGTCGTCGGGGGAGAAGGGAGTTTCAATGGGATTACTGGAGTGGGACGATGAAGACCTTCAAAGGGAACTCAGATGGTTTCTCTCTCTCTCTCTCTCTCTCTTTCTCTTTTTCTCGCCCTTTTTTTTCGCGAGTTGGGGAGAACTCGGTGATTATGCTTATTTTGCTCAAGGGCGAGTGAGACGATCGCTTCTCACGCGACGGTGGAGCGTGGGCCCTTTAAACGCGTTTATTTGGGGAAAAGAAAAAAAAGGGGGCGGTGTGGAGGGGGGGGGGGGTCGGAAAACGATACGCCCTACGTCTTCATCATCCTGTCGGCACTTTTCCGTTACCTTGCGGCGTCTCCGTTCCAGCAGGAGTAGAAGACGTCGCACCGGGACTCGTCGGCGAAGATCCCGAACAGGCGGGGGCAGTTCCGAGTGCTGATCGCCGGCTCTGCGAGACGAACGAGATCGGACCGTGGAAGATGCCGCACCGACGAGACGAAAAAAAAAAGAAGCATTTAGTCGTACCGAGTTCTCGTCGCCCGGCGCAGTCGACGGCGAAGAGATAGTCGCAGTTCTCCCTGGTGTCATCGTTGGCGTCGAAGGCGAGGCCGTTCCCGCAGATCCGTAGTTCCGCCACCCCTTCCTCGCACGCCCAGTACAGATCGCATTGCCGGGCGTGGGGGTAGAAGCCGAAGGAATGGGGGCAGACGAACTTCTCTTCTTGTCCTCTCCCTGCAACGATACGTGCGAACGCCCGTCGATGAGCATCGCGAAGGCATCGCGAAAGTATCGCGAGAGCTTCGGCGAGAACGAAATCGGATCGTCCGCCCGGGACGCGCGACGTCACGATGCGGGGACACCGCGTCACGATGCGGGGACACCGCGTCACGTCGGGCATCAATCATCTCTCAACTCATCCGTTCGGATCCGCGATTTAGTTCCCGGATGAGACCTTATCGGTTTTATCGAGACGACTTTCGTGACCGTCCTCAGCCGATCCGCATTCCAGGCTCGGCGATGGAGCCATCCCCTCTTTTCCCTCCCTCTTTTTTTTCCCCGCTTCTCTTTTATTACACGACGGCAACTCTCCAGGTCGCATCAGGAAACAGGCAGAATTGAAAAGATGTCCCCCGCGGGTCCCTTAACAGATGAGGGGCGAAGCGACCATTCTCCCCCCTCCCCCACCCTCCCCCCCGCGCATGCACTTTCACTTATGAGACTCGGAAGGCCACTAAATCCTCCCCTCCTCCCCCCTCCTCCTCACCTCCCCCCCTCCTCCTTCCCCTCCTCCTTCCCCTCCTCCCCCCGCTCATCGCTTCTCCCTCCGATGCGAATTTCCAGAGACTTTTTTGCAGTCGCGCGTTCCGTCGTTCGATGAAGCGGGTCGCGCGACCGGCCAAAACGCCTCGAGGACCGGACATAACCCGCGCCGTTCGTTTCCGTCTCCATAAACAAAAAATCTGCGGTTTCCTCGAACCCCCAATTTAAAAGTCGCTCCTCGATCTTATGAGGTAACGCCGATGCGGACCGGACGGCCGACTTTTTAATACTCCAACGTGAGAGAGAATTCCGCAGAGTTCCCTCGATGAGAACCGAAAGCCGGGATTTCCCATTGGAACGAACGGAGTCTTAAAAAAAAAAATGCGGTTTTGATTCAGACGGCGGTCGGTGGACGACGATAATTATTTGCGGAGAGACTTTCCTTTTCCCCCTATTTCCCCGGCGTTTTCCTCGGAGCCAGAGAAGCCCGTGGGGCCGATGAACGTAACGGATGATATGCCCTTATGCAATCTTTCTCTAATTCCCCCCTGTCCCTGTCTAATGTTTCTCAATCGTTCCCTCCACCGCAGAAGACTTTTTTCCCGCTCTTTCTAGGAAAGAGAGAGAATCCGAGTCCGAACGAGGTCAGCCGCGACGGAAAATTAAAAGTAAATTCCCCTCCTGATGGTTTTTCAAATTGCTCTTTCTCCTCGGTACGGGCGAAGACCGATATGGAGGGGGGGGGGGGGGGGGAGGGGGGGGGGGGGGGGGGTGGGGGGCGAGGACGGGAGGGGTTCGTCCGGGTTCTGTGACTGGGGGCCGTTCGCGGGGTTTTCGCAGGCGGGGAAGGGACGGCGAGGAGGGCGGAAAGGGATGGCAGGGAGGCTGCTCTAATTCCAGAATTGCGCTTTCTCGCGTCGGCCGGACCGTGCCGAAACGGAATCGACGGACTACGTGACGGAGGCGAACTGTCGAAGCTCATTCGCATTCAAAACATGCGATCGGGTGATTAATTCGCGTCGGAACCGTAACAAGCCCGGGTGCGCGGTGGGTGTTCCCCATTACGGAAGGGGAGGAAACGAACAGGAAGTGATTTCCTGCCCCCATCAGACGCGGGCAAGACGTATCAGAGCATCGGAGAGAGCATCAGAGCATCGGAGAGCGCATCAGAGCGTCTCGAATACTTTCGGTCGAAAAATAAAAACCGCTTCGGAACCGCAAATATCTATCAGTTGACGGCACGATACGTGAACGGCGCGCGATCACGTGCGCTGGAGAAAAGCCGCTTAAACTAAGCTGCTTTTCTCCAGAAAGTGGGCCGACCTACAGCCCGCAAACACGAGCATCAAAATTAAAAATTATGGGAAGACAACCCTGAAAGGATTCAGCGAACTGCATTCGACAGATGCCCGTATCCGTACTCGCGCATCTGGGTCCCTGATGCATTACCGCCCGTAGACCGTCCTGCAGACCGTCCTGCGTCGGGAGTTTCCATTTTCTCCCATTACCTGCGGCAGCGATTCCCAAACTGTGGGTCGCGAGAGGCATCAAGGTGGGTCGCGTACATTTTTCCAGAATAAAAAATCACTACTTCCGCATCAGCTCGGGATAAAACACGCCCTGCAGCAAAATTCGGTCAATATTCTTCGTCAAAATTACTTGGAAAATACCTCGTTCTGGATTTCGGCGGGTCGCGAAATTTTCTGTACGTCAGCAAGTGGGTCGCGATTCAGAGAAGTCTGGGAACCACTGACCTACGGAATCCCGCAAAGTTTCATCTGGCATTTTGATGCTCCCTGTCCTGCGATGGCACGGAGCCCCGATTCCCCAGGGAAAGAGGAGCCGACGCCTCGATTCCGAGATGGCGATCGGGCAAGGTTTTAAAAAATTCCATAATTAAATTCTAATTTTTTTTCTCTCTCTCTCTCTTTAATTCTGAGGCTTCGCGCGTCCTTGGCGAGTGAGGTCTCGCCTCTGCGTGCGAGAAAACCATTAAAAATGTGTATAAGTGCAGTCCGGTAAATCTCAGCCGGTCATGAAACCTCGACCTCATCGCGTTTCCCAAGGTCCTAGAAGTAACACGGAAAGGTTCCCCTCAATTTATTGCGTGCGTGGTGCAAATTAAAATCGGCATCGGGGAAATTTTTATAATAACAAAATATATATATATAAATAGGAGTTGACTGTAACACTCTAACTTGAAACATAGAAAGAGGGTTCACTTTCTACGACGCTATTTCAATGTTAAACTGACTCCATTCTTTGGGAACCGGTCCATAGAGTCGTATTCGCAAGACAACACGCAAGAGCAAAGGGCGTGAATATGCAAATGGCGCCTTTCCCGAGAGGATACGCCCCCGAGAATCCAAGTGCGAGCGGAACTAGGTTTTTTTTTTCTTTCTTTTCACGGTCCGCAATAATTGTGAATGCACCCGAGTTGCCGTGGCGAATGCATTTTTTAAGCGACGTTCTCGTCGCGGGTTGAAGGAAATCTCTGAGGGATTTTCGCGAGAGACGCGGGGGAAAACGCGCGAGCAGAAGCTGGGGGGACTCGAGGCGGCTCGGTCGCTTTTTCGATCCCGGGCTTTTCGCGCGGGTCGCGGGATCGACTCGGTCAACGGGGTGGTTGAATTCGTAAGGGGGCGCGGTGTCGATTGTACGAATGTGCGAGGTCGATTCGAGTTTAAGAGCGAACGTGAACTTGCATCTCAAGTTGATCAGGAAGGCGAGGATTATATAGGAGAGGTTTCTCACCGAGGGAGATGAAGGAGGCGAGGATGATGACGGCGAACATCACGGACACAGGGAACGTAAGTAATGCAGAGAGGCGGCTCGAGATGCGCGGTACTCGGGGGGTAGCGGACGATGAAAGCCGGAAAGGGAGGTGGCGATACGCGTCGAGTGGAGATGAAATTGGGAATGGCCACTCCGGTCTTCCTTACTATCACTTTTCTCGCTTTCTCGTCCCGCGCTCTCGCCGATCACCCCCTCAGCGCCGTCCAATCTCTTCCATTTCCCTCCTCCTTTTTACACTCGAGTGTTTCTTCGCGTGGCCTCGGAGTCGAGATGGTGGGCGCATGCACGCAGCAGATGTGCACGCCCACGGCTGGGAGGCGGGTTTTCAAGTTCACGTTCGTCGTTTGCAGCTGCTTCGTCTCGCACGCTTCCAATCGTTTTCGAGGAAAATAAAGTATATTGGAATAGCAGAAAGTGAAAACGGGCAAAGAAAGCAAATTTCCCTTCATTCCATAAAAAAGGGGGGGGGGGGGGGGAAACGTGAAAAAAAACACCCGCGTTCCGGTGTTCGGGCAANTCTAGAGGGGGGGGGGGGGGGGGGGGGGAAACGTGAAACAAAACACCCGCGTTCCGGTGTTCGGGCAATATCGACGTTATAAAACTTGCTTTTTTACGGGATCACTATGGAACAAAACAAAATGTCGCTAACAGACTAGGAAGGATGAACACAGAAAGTTTGGTATCCGAAAGTTGTCGGCGCAGCGAAGCAACCTAAGAAATTTTCAGTACCGTCTCTCAGTACTGCACATTTTGCCTCTCGCTTATTGTCGCGATCTAGGACTCATTTCAGACGCTTCCACGACTGAGGATCGCTTGAATGAGCATGCCGTTGGCCTGGAGGATACTGATGTCCGAAGCGGCACCGCCGCCCCTCTGGCACATGCCATCGCAGTCGACGCCGTTGCCGCCTCGTGGGTGGGTTCCGGGCCCGGGCTTGCACTTGTGGACCTTCAGGATGGAGTTGTAGGCGAAGCTCCTCCCGCATCGCTCGCAGTGGAAGGGTCTCTCCCCCGAGTGGATCCTCATGTGCACCTTCAAGTTCCAAGGGACCTGGAGGGGAAATCTCGAGTGTTACCGGGCGGTCGGAGGAGGGCGGGAGGAAAGGAAAAAGAGTCTCACCTGGAACATCTTCCCGCAGACGCCGCAGACGAACGGCCTGTAGTTGGTGTGGGTCCGAGTGTGTCTCTTCAGGACGAACTTCTTCTTGAACGTCTTCTCGCAGATGGGGCACTTGAACGGCCGCTCGTCGGAGTGGACGGTGAAGTGATACTTGAGACTCCTGCGGTTCGGGAACTCCTTACCGCACTCCGTGCACCGCAGATCCTGCTCCTTGGCCCGACGGTGCTCCCTCATGTGCTTGTAGAAGCAGCGGATCCTCTCCGGCGAGAAGACGGCGCCGCAGTACTCGCAGATCCGACTCTCTTGACCCTTCATCCCTGCGCCCTTCCGTCCCCGTCTTCCCTTCCGTTCGCCGTCCGGCTTCTCTGCCTTCGACGATCCCTCCGGCTGGGGGTCGGAAGCCTCAATCGACTCCGCCGCATTCAACGCCGTCAGCGGGTACACCACCTCGATCTTCATGGAGCACCTGCAGGAAGGAACGCTTTCGTCCTTCGGTATCGTGTCCATGAATGCGACGACGTCTGGACTCCTCGCGTTTACCGGGTCGTACCTATGAAGTGAGAGACCCTAAGAGAGAGAATGGGTTTCACGGAACGATCGGATCACCAGAGAGCGTCCGCGATGCGGAGTAGAACCGATCGAGGGGAAACTGGGCTTCTATGGTGGATTCGATCACCGACAAAGAAGACCCGATCTAGGCTTTTCATTGTTGCATACTCCATCTGGGATGACCCGAGAAACGCATTCTCATCGCGTCCAACCGGAAAAGATCGACAGAGACGAATATAGTCGAACCCCGTCCGCCCATCTTTCACGAAGCCAACCTCGATCGAAACCAGCGAGAGAATTTGTATTCTATTCGGTACAACAAAGCTGTCACCGCATGAACATTTTGTCGAGATTGCGGCTTGTGACTCGAGGAAGAAAAAGTGGTTCAACCAAAAATTTATTAGAGATGGCGCTGGTGTTCATAAAACAGCAGCACATCCTCAGCAGTACAAATACCAGGGGAGATTTCCATATGACGTTATCACGTAATGAAGCAGAACAACTATTGTTACTATGCGTCCTTTCGTAACGTTACCCAACCCTGGCAACGGCTACAAAGGAAGCCCGAGGGAGTTTGGAGTGACATAATCGAAAGATGGTTCTTAGGTCTCCCATTCGTGGAACAGCGATTTCAGATCCTCACGCTTCACGGGTAAAAAAGCCTGCATTTATACGATCGAATGGTTTTTCTTTTCCTTGCACGATCGAAGCCCTTCGGATAAACACGTCAGAAAAAACTAAGTAGCTCGTTTCTCGGGAACGAAAGATGCGTTCTTAACCGCAGTGCAAGGCCGAGATGAATCTCCGCCGTGATCGAACCGTTCTCACTCGCGCGATGGTTCTCATCAGCATCAAAGACGCACTCTGCCAAATTTCATACTTGTCACCCCTTACGCCCTGGGTTTTACTCCATGCTCGATAAGACAGGCGAGGGAAAATTGGCTCAATTTATTTGAACGCCCGACCGCTAACTTTCGATTCCATTATATTTTTGTTTAAGTACCAAATTTCAATGCAATCCAGTCAATGTATGTATATCTGCTAACCTCGAATGAACGAGGTAATCGACAACCTTGCAGAGAATGAGCGATTCACTACTGATAACATTCTTTTTGACCCGTTAAAGTTTCACTCTGCGTGGACTGGTAACTTTTTACGTCCCATATCTGCATTTCCTTGCAATTTGGAAACTGCCTTGTGAAACACGGCACTTTCTGGTTTTTGTGATAAAAAATGCAGTGTTGAAAAACTATCTTTTTTATTATGAATTGGAAGACGGATGCTCCTCGAGTGGGGAGACGAGTCTCAGCTGAGGGAAAGGTCTCCATCGGCCCAGAGTCGAAGGACGGGTTTACCCGGCACAGATTCAATGGTTCGTATCGCAGCTTCCAACAGATCCTGTCCCACTTCGGAGAATGGCCGATCCGCGTTCACCACCTGCAAGTTTGCTATTCAGGAGATTCGGAACATCGGGAGAAGAGCGGCCGTCCCATGCATTCAAAATGACATACCTGCCAATAGTCCTCGGTCAGGGCTTTGAAGTTCTCTCGGACGGCTTCCTGGAACTTGAGATCTTCGTAGCGTTCCTGCCCGAAGGCTTCCCTCTCCGTCAATCGCGACGGATGGATGTCGAGGAACAGAACGAGGTCTGGTCGAGGCAGCCCCACTTCCGGGCCCTTGCACCAGCTCATGTTCAAGCCCTGTTGAAATCAACGAGTGTTGCTTTCCACCTGGAAGGTTTCATCGAATAGCCATCGCGAGTGCAACTGACCTTCTTCGACACGCTGTATGCCATGCCCGAGAAGGAATATCGGTCGACCACGAGATTCGTTCCGTCGCGAAGATGTTGCTTGATGACAGGCCTTAGAAGGGAACCAAGAACTTACATGAAGGACAGTGAATGTCAAGACTCGACCTCGGATCTAGAGGTTCTTGGCAAATGTATGGTGCTTCTCAATGGTCAGCGACTGGGACACCTTCACTCTCGTTTACTTTCGTTTCCAATATAAACCGATTATTGACAAAGCCTATGGACCTATCAACCCTTATAATAGACGGAGTGAAATGCCTTCCTTCATATTGGCAAAAGATTGAGAGCAGTAACCTATTTTGGAGAACCGAGGGTCATTTACGCTTATAAATGTTCTCGGTCGCGTTCCCTCTCCCACTCTTGACTGTGGTCTCGTAGGATGGTAGTAAGTAATTGCGAAAATAAAACACAGTTGTAGCGAGATGGGATATAGCCAACGTGGGCCTCCAATGAGATGCTGTGATAATAGGGGGTCGTGCATCTCCAGGATTTTGATGGAAAGCGTCGAAAATTTCCATGACTACGGCGCCTAATGTGTCTACGTGCGCGTAGGACTGAACGAGAGGCACCAAAACATTATGCAACTTGCCCCTGTTGCTGAGGAAGGGAGAAAGGGAATCAGAGGGAACCATGCAACGTACACTAGTTCCCAGCGGTTGGCAGTGAAGAGGAGATGGATAGCCTCATCGCTGAGATCCTTGGAACGCGTGAGGTACTCTCCGATCATCTTCCCCACCGGCGTGCTTCTTTCTGTTGAGAGAAGCACCATCAAAATGCAGGCGAGAGGACTCGCTACCTTGCCTTGCTCGCCTGATACTCGTAAGGTCGTGAGTTGGCTCTGTAATGTCCACGATGGACCGACGATTGATCATCATGCAACGAACAAGGTTCTAGGTTTAGTTGAATGGTTCTTGCAGGATTTTTTTTCCTCAGTCGAGTGCACCACAGAAAAAATGAAACAATGCAATGCAAGAGTCGACAAAATTCACAATTAACTGCAAAACCACCTCATAATTACGGGCCGTAATAAGAATGCTTTATTTTGAGCTTTCTTTATTTTGAGGTAATATTTCCATGAGAAAGCACCAGAACTAAGAAAGGGAACTGTCTCCTAAGAAGAGGTAAAAGGGCTAAAAGTAGATGAACATCTTAAATTTAGGGCTCTTTCGGGTAAAAATAAAAAAAAAAGAAACCTGAACATAAGTTATGTTAAAATGCTCACCTGGAAACCCCATGAACTGCGCTGGATGTCCAAGCTGCTTCAATTTCTCGACAAGGTTGGTTGCTTGAGAGGTTTTCCCAACTTGATCTAACCCTTCTATCACAATCAGTGCTCCCCTTTTAGCCAGCATGTTGGCAAACTGCAAGTGAAGCAAAGAGCCCAGATAGCATGAAACATTGAGCCTACATTGCTTGAATGTAGGCAAGGTTGGTTGAATGTGGAAGGGGGTTGGTCATGTTGGTCCAACAATGGTGGAAAGTGGGCATGCGATGTAGGTTACATGTGTGCTGCCAATATTGGGCCGAAGTTGGTAGTTTGGCACCGAGGATAAGGTGAGCAAGGTCGAGTGCATGTGATCTGTCAATGCTGGCAAAGCGTTGGTAGGAAGTAGGTATGCATTGTTGCGTACGGTCAGCCAAGGTAGCGCCAACGTCGGTGAAGAGGCGGAACGTGGTTCCGCAATGTGACGTAACGGTGGCCTGTCCATTTGAAGCTAACATTGTCAAAAATGTTCAACGGAGGCAAGGCTTTGAATGTTGGGACTATTCGCGAAAGGGAAACAGATTTATCGCTAGATTTCGCTTACGTGACGAAAATCTAAACGGTCTGGCGATCGCTCAACACGTTGACCGCCACGAGGCGCTCTGGTGCGCCTCAGTGAGTAGGAAAGTCACCAGGCCAATATTGCCGAGCCAGTCAATGCGTTAAGCTTCATGCAGAAAAAATAGCGCATCCATAAATCAACACCATCCTCTCATAAGATTTTATGTCCTAGAAAGTAAACAGGGTGACATAGATGTAGTGATACCATTTCATGTAATCACAAAATCTGCATTTTTGAAAGTACGAAGCGCACTACGTTACAAATACAAAATTACAGAATCTGAAGATTCATTGACATAAAAGCAATTAATTTCCTTCGATTCCCACGGGAAATGGACAACACAGACTCTTCGATGTTGTTCATAAGTGCCATTATTGATAGTGGTCGGTTACGAAACGCATGAGATTTCTCGGTCACCCTGTATATTGAGGCCTACCACGCGACGTCGCGCATGACGTACTACGTGAAGCGCAGACTTGGAAGCATACGTAGCATTGAGTGTATGAGACGTGGCCTGTAAAAGATATGGGAATCTTCCCAAGGGCATGGGCGACCTGTGTGCGATGACTATAAATCCTAGGTACATAGCATATAACAGAGATGTCGCCTAGGTGCCTCAAATCTGTCAAAATACTGTTTCCCTGATTAGTTTTATACAAAGGACAAGTAATGCCTTTTAGGAATGGGAAACTATAAAACATACTGGGGAAAGTTAAATGTTTTGGGTGCTGTCAAATCGTCTCTGTGATGAAGAAAGCTGACATGTTTGGATGCATGTATTCCGACTGAAGGTTTAAGCACGACTTCTTAAACTTACTTGAAAAAGTAGCGATTACATATAGGCCTACCAAAATTCGCTAAATTACATACTTGATCGATCCGAGTGGTACGTGATCAAGAGATGGTAATAAGGTATACTGATCTGAACTGAAACTGCAGAACTGGAAGTTTCGCATTCGGACCCTGATCTATCCCTCGCGATCTAATACTATAACGTTAGGGGGTGAAAAGTCCCTGCGGGGTTTCATGCTCGTATATCTTGGGAACGGGTTACCGTATAAATATGCGATATGCATAATTTCAAAGGTTACTTTATAAGTTTTTATATGACACACTAAATCATACATCTCACACTTCCACACGTCTACCATCTTCGTTAAAACATGCATGCAACCTTTTAGCAAACATCCAGAACCGCCTCCAATTGAGCAGGTGTGATGATCCTGACTGCTCTCCCAACCAACTCTCCCTCGACGCTATATCATGGTCACCCTATAGGGTCTTATTTATTTCTCGTTATTTAAAGCAAACGAAAAAGTGACTGTATGCTGTCCATCATATTACTTTTCTCCCATATATAATAAAGAGCTCAGAAATAGGCGTTGGCAATGACGTATACAAGATTTCTGGAAGAGGGGCTAAGTTTAAATATTTCATTTCATATTATTTCCTGCCCTTTTATAGGTTCTTTTTGCATAAGGCATTCCCAATTTTACCTAATATACAAATAAATCGCTACTTTAGATGATACAGGGTGATTATAAAGGTATCCAATTTCAGCGCACTATTGCGCCTAAACTGTAGGGTGTATGATAATGCCATAGCACAGGCGTGGCAAGTGGAACACAGAATCAATTCCAGGGCCTAAAAACCTTATCATCGGGGCTTCACCAGTGACGTATTTTTTACTGGGGGTGGTCGCCCTCAAAGACCTTATACTAAGAAGACTGGACACTGCGCGAAAGCAGGGTAACCGCAATGGCGGTCTAAGCCCTGGTGGTTGGCCCTCGAACTAACGAAGTCTGACGACATTTCTATTGCGCGTGACTGATTGACATGGCTGGCGGAAGACCATGGAGAGGAGAGGGGGGAAAGCAATGTTCGGAGGAACTCCCGGGAAGGGGGGGTGCTACGATTCTTGAATTCAGACAGAATTGCAAGACGATGCATGTTACGTCGATTACCTATGTAGCAAGGAATCAGTTTCTTTTTTGTTAATTTACGAACTGCATTATTTTCATGAACTGGAGATCGCTGAATCACAATGGCAATCTCATCTATTGCCAAGAACATTTTGGCTTAGCTGCCAGCAACGTGTGCAAGTAGAAGCCAGCTGTAACTCAACTGGACCCCAGGAACGTAAGGCTGTAAATCCAAAGCAAAGCTGCACCCACAGCCTGTTTTTGTCCCTTCAAAATTGAAGTCATCCCATTCTAACAGGCCTGTCAATCCGAGACGCGAAAATGTTGACCTTTTCGTTTGGGTCATTGAGGTTACTCAGCATTTTACTTCATCCGCCTGTTACATATATTGTAAAGCCATGACCGTAGGCCTAGTGCAAAGCCCTAGGTGAACACATGCGCGTGCCTTTCCGGATCCTTGGGAAACCGATGCAACGGAACATCTCCATCCATTTGGCCAAATTTCTCCTGGCATGGTGCGTAGGTGCAGTACTTGGATCCAGATATTTCACGCGACATTCTAATCCAATGATCCCATTTGTCAATTCTGCGTAGTTCCGGGGCCAAACACCAGGGCAGGAGGTTTCCCCGACATCAAAGGCGCCGCCAGAGTGCCCAGTCTTCTTAGTATAAGGTCTTTGGTCGCCCCCCCCCCCCATCTTGGAGGTAATACACCATTCCAGAAAAAAAAAACTACAAAAAACTGAGCGGCGGAGAGGCAGCAGACTGGATGATCCTTACCATTTTTTCCCGATCGCCCCTTCGAAATTCCTACACGAGTCGTAATGTATGATGTCCAAAATGAAGGAGAACTAAGTGACCTTCCAACCATAAAGAAATCGTCATGATCGGCGCGAGGAATTTCGAGCAATGAACGAGGAAAAAGGGTCAACATCCACTCAAGCTCGGGGAAAGCGCTGATTTTTCTTGGAATGGTGGATTTTTTTTCCTCCGATATCGCTCGGGTTGGGTTTAGCCCCCCCGACTTAGCAGCCAAAATACGCCACTGGGCGCTACCATTGCATAAATCACGTGTATGTTAGTGCTTTGTTGTGGGATACTTCATTCACGATCACCCTGTATTTTTAAGGCATAAAATGTAATTAGATAACTAATTAGTTGCCCCAGTTACAATTACGAGTATAACGTCTAGGCTAATCCATAACTTCAGAAAAAGTGCCTCATGAATGCATTTATGAATGAAATACACATAGAATAAGTAAAAACATTTTTCAGTCCTGATGCCCTATCTGGCATAGGGTGCGCAAAAAGGTTAAGGAAGTTGAATGACAAATGGGGGGGACAGAGATACAAAGAGACTGAGGATATGTAGAACTGAGCAATCCCTCCCCCTGCCAACACCTGTGGATGTATTTAGGCCATCAATCATCCTTCTGGAAAACAAGAGTATTCCCATGACTCGAAAGCCAGTCCCTACTCTACAGCAGAGTAGCATGGGTGTCATCAGGTAAAGTGCATGATTTTTATGTGCAATTCCAGCATATTATTGAAGAAACTGAACCCTCAAGCTTCCATTTCAGTGCCTCATGCAAGATATTGAAGAGACAGACTGTTTATCACGCATGTATCACATGGAGCTCTGATCAAGGTCATTGAACAACTATTAGCTACATTATAAAGTGTGGCCAACAATACTTGCCTCCTTTTCCCTACAGTACAATGCAATATAGGTTTAGGCTTGATTTAATTATTTTACAAATGTTATTAAACTATTTTCTTCATTGCAGATAGTTTGATCATGTGGCTCATCTTCTTTAGAATGAGTTTTCGCTTGGTAAAAACCATTGGCTATTGCTGGGGGGATTGCCAGAGATGAGAGGGTCAACTTTCTTTTCAAAGAAATAGGCTGTTGGTAATTTGGGGAGAAGTCACCACCATCTCCCCCTAACTTATCTACTATTAATATCTTCATGCTGAAAGTTGGACCCTCATTCCTACATCTCACAATCGATAGCCAAACAATGATATTTAACATGTAAGGGCTCATTCTTGTTCAAAATTATCCAGTCAATATCTAGAAATTTGCAATGAAAAATATTGTGTTCAATAATACTCTCAACAGAACTTTAGCATCAAACATAAGCCTATCAAGTTACACTATAAGGGTGTAGCAAGTATTGTGAACCACGCTGTAGACGAAAATAACTTGCCTTTAAGCATTGATGTTAGCTGACTTTGCAGGATGTAAATTCAGTCCTGAGTTCTTTCAAAGGAAGACTGATGTTGAGGTGATGCAGCAGAAAGCATGATCAGTTCCCTTTATTGGACAAACAACTGACAAGAATTCCAGATTGAACATAAGTTAACCCATTCCCTGCTGCCAGGGAGTTAGCACATTAATTTGAAAAATAGTCTGTCACATGAACATTTTGACTTAATCTGCTGCAAATTACAATGAAAATGCAATTCCTATAATAATAAATTTAAAAGAAAAAGAAATTTATCTAATCATGATGCATTAGCATGTGAAGCTAGCACATATCAAGAGTTGGGGCATGATGTGTTTACACATCATGGAAGCAGTGAATGGATTCATATCACAAAACAGTTGCCTTGTGCATGGAACTTGAGTTCCAAACTAATAAGTCATGGTGAAGACACTTCACTCACATCAGATTATGATTCATATTCGTGCAAACAAGCTTCTGCTTTCAATGAAAACCTTGCCGTTACCATTACTTCCACAAGGCATATGAAACAGGAGAGAAATTAACCATCATTCAATGATGCCAACAGTGACAAAGGATGTTAGCCTATTTTCAAAATATTCTCATGACATTTGGCATGCTGATATATTAATGTTGATATTGAAAAATTCTGATATATCTACACCAAAAAGTTCTGAGTGACAGCAGATCTTGCAAGGCAAGGCATGGCAAGGCAATTATGAACTTTTCAGTTGATTCAGTGATAGTTGTTAAGTATATTTGAATTATCTTCAAATATAATTTCTTAATAAAATATATAAACTCCCATTACAAATGTAATACCAGTAATGGGATAACAGTATTTGGAATTTTGAGACTCTGATGCTGACATATTGGTTATGAAACAGATGAGTCCAAGAATATCTTGTACTATATGGAAAGAGTGAGGCCTACTTCAAATTAAAGAGCAGAAAATGAAAAATGAAGCAAATTGAAAAGAAAGCATCCATGGATTTGGCTATTACCAGCATTGGTCTATATAGAACAGGGGGAAATAAGTAATACACAAATTAAGTCTCAACAAAAAGCAAATCACAGTGATTCCACTGATATATATCTCTGAATCAAGTCTGTGTTCAATCTGAATACTATAGCAGATCACATTCTTGCCAATGAAATGTCATGTTACCCATGGAATCAACACCCATACTTGAAAAAAAAAGCATAATTGTAGAATCATTGAATGCCCAACGCATGAATTTCTTCTCGGACATTCTCAAGATATTTGGGGTCTGGATATCCAAAAGCTCCACCAGAGACTAAGGTTTTGTGATGAATGGTATCCCAGGTAACCACATCTTTTTCCCCTGTAGTGGCTGATGTGCCCACACGAAAAATCAGTCCCCTATCAAAAGCCTTTTTCAAGAGGCCACATACCTAAACAGATGGAATAAATAGACACTAATTAAACGCAGCTCAAATGACTAAAAATTACAATATGCCTATGGATGTTGAACAAAAATCTTACCTCTCTCCCTTCTTCATTATCAGGCAAGTAGGCAAATCTTGGAAAATTGTGAGCACTGTATGGCATTCCAGGATTTGGATGTTCAGGGCCTTGGATGCCAGGTGGAATGCTACAAGCAGTAAATTCTCTTTTAGTAACATTTCAAACCAAACAACAAATAAAACTAAGCAAACAGAAGAAAAGAAGGAAAGGAGCTAAGTGAATCAGCATCAATTTAGTACCCAATCTCCAGCTAAATCAGACCAGGACAGATAGTTGACCCAAAATGAACGAGATCAGAAATATGGGCTATTCTATTGTCATATTCTGTTTCTTTTCAGGAATCTCAAGAGCCATCACTTATGAATGCCTTTTAAGTCATCTTGGAGAAATGTTTATTTTCCAAGGATAGAGAAGGATGAACTCTCTGCAAAAGCAATTCATGGATGTTGCAGTATAGGATTCCCCATAACACAAACTTCTGGAATAGTTCTGTGTCTCAAGTAACACAAGACATTTGATGTATGTCTGCAGTATGTCCACAGGATCTAAGGATCTGCAGACATAAGCTGGATGTCTTGTGATATCCAGGGTGCTATCATTTTGAAGATTGTCATTGAATGAGGAAAAATTTTTCAGAGGAAGTGCACACTGTTCATGCTTCCAAGGTTTCTTGCCTCCTCTTTTCCAGATAACTTCTGTTTATACTTCTTGAAAGTTCCACAGCAGGGTCAGTACTAACTTTCAAGAGAAGAGAAAGGAGAGAGAGAGCGAACACAAAAGAGAGAGAGAGGTTGCGGAAGAGCGTTGTGGGTTGGGTTTTCATCATCATTATGAATGTGTTTTTTGTAACTCTGTGATTCAATACTACCACACCCATGATCAAGCACTAACCTATCCTGGCTTCCACCTCTTCAATCTCCAGAACTATTGGGGCGATTTCAATGAGGAACAACACCATAGTAACAAGGAAATCTAGGACTAGTCTTTGGTGCATTCTGAATTGAAATAAAACAAATACCAGATTTGGTTGTTAGGGGTCCCAGCTACACAAAAGGAGGAATTTTTCCTGATTCAGCCAGAGACTGGGTGTTAATATCCATGGCTCTACTAACTGCATTATGCCAGCACTTCATTCTCAATAAAAAGCAAGTCTAACATATACATGAAAACAGCCTTTGTTCAACATTGTAGACAGATAAAAGGGTAGGGCTTGCTG
Source organism: Darwinula stevensoni (assembly GCA_905338385.1). NCBI lineage: Eukaryota > Metazoa > Arthropoda > Ostracoda > Podocopida > Darwinulidae > Darwinula > Darwinula stevensoni. Next base: position 110,624 of record CAJPEV010000223.1, on the reverse strand, counting down.
CAATCATACTAAATGCAGTCACAAATAGGCTACAGCTACAGCAAAACCTTAAGGCACCATCAGATGCTATGATTTTGCTCGTATATGACCCTTCTCAGATGGGTACTATGAGCAGGTGATTAGGTGCTATCAGAAGACCTTGTGAGTTTTTAGGACAATGTCTGCTGTATGCTTAGTTCCTCTCCTGCTGTGGCCTTGTCTAGATTGGGATGGAATACGAGGGCTGGTCAATGTATTCTCAGAAAAATGCTTTTATTGTTCTCAGATTTCGCCAATTTTTTCAGGACACTTTCTTCAACATATTAGTACTTCTCAAAATATTTTCCGCCATGATCGATGCACTTTTTCATGTGACCAAACCATGCAGAAAAAGAGTCCTGCAAATCGGCTTCTGAAAACTTCTCCAGTTCCTCTTCCATCGCCTTCACAAGATCCTCCTGCATGTTAAAACGCCTCCCCTTCAGGTTTTTCTTCATTTTTGGGAAGAGGAAGAAGTTGCAGGGTGCCAAATCTGGTGAATAGGGCGGGTGGGGAAGTTGAGCCAATTTCTTTGAGGTCAAAAATGATTGGGTGACTTTTGCCTTGTGCCCCGGAGCGTTGTTATGGTGCAGGAAGATGTTGTGGTCCTTTGCTTTTGGTCACTGTTTTTCTAAAGATCTCAGCACCTAGAGCAAGCAAACAGTGGAATACCACTCCCCAGTCACTGTGGCACCTTTTTCAAGAAGTACAGGTGGCAGGATGCCACAGTGGCAGAAGAAAATGGCGACCATGACCTTGCCAACACTTCATTCGCGGCAGAACTTCACCGGAATTTCTTCATGTTCAGCAACCCATTGCTTGCTCTGGTTCTTTGTCTCTGGGTCGTAGAAGTATATCCAGGTTTCATCACCTGTGAGGATGTTTCCCACAGCTTCAGAGGCTCCACGTCGAATTTCTGAAGCATGAACTCACAGAAGTCCACACGAGCTTTCATGTGATCCGGTTTCAGCTGGTGCGGAACCCAACGAGCACAGAGCTTCCTCATCCCAAGGTGTTCATGCAGGATCTTGATGACCGAGCCATGTGACACCCCAACGAGCTTTTCTAATTCCCTGGTGGTGATTCACCGGTCCTCGTCTAGGTGTCGCTTCATGCTGGCAATGTTCTCTGGAGTAACAATGAAATTTGGACCACCTTCACAGGGATCGTCGTCGAGGCTCAAGGAGCCAGATCGAAAGCTCACAAACCACTCATAGACAGTGCTCTTGGATGGAGCTTGGTCCGCAAGTGCCTTTTGAAGGGTTTTGAAACACTGTGCTGCCGAATTTCCCAACCGAAACTGCACCAAAATTGCAACGCATTTGTCACGGCTCGTCAAGGGTGGCAAGACCCTCTGACTCGTTTCACTTCTCGCGCGCTTGCAAGTCTCCGCCTCCATTTTAATGCAGGCATCCAAAATTAGAAGGGAAAACTATTAAGATACGTTAGAATACACAGTGAAAAAATAGTGGGGATTGGACGATAAGTAGTCACTTTTTCCAGGAACTCTTTGACCAGCCCTCGTATGAATATGGGGGTGAAATTTTGACTGCTGGATAATTTTTTTTTTTACTGGTTGGAGGGACTTCATTGAGAAAGCTTAGAAGATGTCAGCAAAGTTGAAAATGTGCCAGACATGAGAGCAAAAGCAGCTGGTGAGGTGAGAAAAGGGTTTCTAAGCCAATATTTTCCCAGAATTGCACAAGGAAGATCCCTATCATTTCTGTGCTCTTCCAAGGATGAATCATGACATCTTTATGGAACTACTGGCACTCACTGAACCCAAAATCGAGAGAGCTGATATAGTCATCCGAGAAGCGCCATGTTGGCTGACCATATCAACCAATCAGGGGACACACTTGTCAGAGGGACCACAAGAACGTCAAGGATGTCTCGCAAACCTTATGAGTTCCTACCCCACTTATATGTGAGTTTATGAGTCACTCATAGACCCTGATTACACAGGCTCATAGCTCATATGGGATCAGTCATACATGAGCAAAATCATGATGTGTGATGGCGTCTTTAAGTAGAAGTGGGTGAAATGATGAAGCATTACATCATTACATCTTTTCAAATCCAGATATAGCTAACAGTACAATTTAAGTACAGGAACACCATATTTATATTTTTGCTAGAAGAATAACCTATACACTTGGAAAATTATTTTTTAAACATGAATGGAGATGCAGACTTCCATGGCTACACTTGGCCAATAAGTCATTTCTGGAAAATGAGAAACCGCTACTTGGCACTCACATGGTTACTGGTTACTATGGCTCCCAGTGGCATGAAAGTATCCTGTCATCATTTGCTGAGTGGACCTTGACTTTTGGCAATATATTGTACATGGAAATAAGCATCTCCAAAAAAAAAAAAAATCTTGCCACTAAAGGAGTCATGTTTGGGTTTGACAAGGTGCTCCAATACCTTTCTCATAAAAATCTTGATTATGTAATTTTTAGAATGCTTCTGCCATTTTACCAGATTTCATGTTACATTCACTTAGGTTGTTGTTGATTTGTCCCTAACAATCAAAGTTCTCAATGAGTGAGCAGTTCAACCAGGTTGGGAGGGGTCATTATTATATTAGTAATGCAAAATGCCAATTGCAGAACCATTTGTTGAGATCACATCATGCTGAATTGGTTGGATAAGCCATTAGATAGATATTTTTGGTAGAAGTTCAATATGAAAAAAAGCTCATGCAAACAGATTTTTCAGGACTCAACCAAGTCATTATAATGTCAATTTACCATGTGTGGGTATTCTACACTATGCATTTTTCAATAGATTTTATGCAATATAAACACAAGGAGCAAGAATGTGGTAGATAAAGCCATGCTGCTAAATCTGTGTCATTCCTGAGGGAGATGCTGTGTGACCCATGAGAATACATGAACATTAGCCAGTCAGCCTGTGCTTCTGGTTTGGGCATATTTGCACAAACTGGCTTGCTAAAACATTTTCCAGAGATACCAGCAAATAGAACCATACCCTTGCTAATTATGACAAGCATTTTGTAGGTAGATCAACAAATGAACATGAGAACTTACTGGTAGGTAATTATGATGGAACCACATCTTCCATATCCAGGAAGTGGTCGAGATGTATGCTGCACATTCATAGTGCCTCCGGGTGGTTGCATACCCCGGAATTCTCCATAAACAAACTTGCAAACAGGGCAACGTATTCCACTTGGGGCATTGTTGATTGAAGTGATGGGAGACCCCTTCCTCTTTCTCCCCTGCTGCAAAGGAATATACCAATAAGGACATGGCTTTCAAACAATAGTCAAGGAAACCTGTAGCAGTGCTGGTGTTACACAGGCAAAAAAAAAAAAAGGACAATTTCTCAACAGAAACAGAAACAGGCACTGAAACTTCTACTGTAAAACACAGGCCTACTCAAAACAAAGGCAGTGCACATCGCTTATAAGCAGAAAGAGCTTTCAGTCAGTAATGTTTGAAGTAGAGCAAGGAATAAATGAAATTTGCCAAAACCCAATTTGAGGGAACAGAGCACTGCAACAGGGTTCAAGGTTTTGATGGGGATATCAAGAGGTACTTCTGCTCATATTGACATCTGAGTCAAAGTCAAACAATCAGTTAAAAGGTTGACACTACATCTTCACTTGATGTTTTCCATGCATTTGTTACAAGGCAAGTAAAAAAGTCACTCAGTACCAGAAGTCTTACCTAAATTTCAAGCAAAAAACAAACAAACTAACCATAATCCAAAAAAAATGACTGAAAGAGATCCCTCCTTGCTAACCTTTATTCCATCTAATTCTGTTCTGATATCTCTGAATGCCATTAATATCAGAGCAGCATGTAGTATCCCAACTTTGAACCCTCCCTGTCATTAAATATCTTTCCTTGGTAGGGCTACAAAATTGAGTAAAATATTCTAAATGCTGTCTTGCCAATACCAATTACAATAGGAAAACAATGATTCTGGCAACAAAATGCTAAGCAGAGAATGTGCACATCACCTCAATACCCAAAAAATATATACCCCATTCAGTAATAGAAACCTCCCCCCTACACCTATCCTTTACTCCTCTCAACTTGGATCATGAAATGCCTTCTTCATTTATGTTATTTGGAATTAACAAATTGTGGTCCTTACCCATGACCTTCCTCCTAACAAATCCTCATTGTTTGCCTCAACAAGTTGGTAGAATAAAAAAATTTTTTAATTCCAACTCGTTCATATTAAAATCAAACAGCACTGAACAGCTCTTATGTCATAGGTAAAAAAAAGAACTGATGTTGGATCATATCTACAGGGTAGTCCGTAAGTCCCAATCGGTTATAATAAAAGCAAAGTCAGAAAAAAATCAAAATGAGTAGAAATTTTGCAATAAGTTTAGACATATTTATTGATTATTCAAAGTACAAAATGCAACAATCTTGGCAAATATTCTTTCCTTGGTAATCAATTACATCAGTGTGAGCTCCATCATGTGTATGCATAATCATAACTGATTGGAACTTATGGACCACTCTGTACTCTGTGCTTTTGTGAAGTCTAACATAAGGGATGAAGGAGAAATAGAGTAAGCTTGTATCTAATTGGCTACTTCAACAACATTTCTAACTTTTTCAGTGTCAAATGTGCTCTGACAATGCAAAAGGGATAGAAAGAAGGCAAAATTTCACTATTGTAAGTTGGAATCTTCTCTGTTGCATCTACTTGGCTGATCAAAAAGGAACGGACCTTTTGCTGTACCTCAAATAACACTAGTTGAAATTGTTGGCTACTCTGCAGGTGTCAACTATGTTCACCTTGTGACTCATGGTAAAAATTCAGTGGTCTTTCATTTAAGGAACTCTGTTGGGGATAAAAAGAAATTACCATGGTCAGTAACTTTTGGTGGATTTTACTGGAATGTCAGTGCTGGAGCAAAGGGCAAAGATGAAGCTCTGAAAATCGTTCACTGAGACTCTCGAGCTTTTGCAGCAAATGTACCTATGCACAGCAGGTACTTGCTGCAGATATCTGTGCATACATCTTTTGCAAAAACTCGAGAGTCTCAGTGAACAATTTTCAGAGCTTCATCTTTGCCCTTTGCTCCAGCTCTGGCATTCCAGTAAAATCTACCAAAAATTACTGACCATGGCAATTTATTTTTATCACCAACAGAGTTTCTTAAAAGAAAGACCAATGAAATTTTTACCATGAGTTGCAAAGTTGACACCTGCAGAGTGACCAACAATTTTGACTAGTGTTATTTGAGCTACAGCGAAAGTTCCATTCGTTTTTGATCAGCCTAGTATTGCTAGTTGAAGCATAAAATATTTTCCTGTCCTTCAGGATGACTCAAGATTGTAGACTCATATTTGAAATCATGAACAGCATATGTTTGATGATGTGATTTCAGGGCAGATTCAGAAACATTCATTCAAGTTGTGGTGCACAAGCTTGAACATGTCCACAGGTACCTGGGAGAAGCCATGAACAATCTTTTCACCCTATTGGGTAATGTGGATGTCACTTTTGCCATGGAGAAAATGGAATTAGCCTGTGAGTCCAGAATTCTAAAACTCTGTAAGTGCCCATAGAAAAGTTACAGCATCCTAGTTTCTAATGTGAAATCTGCCCATCTGTTTACCAGTGTCTGTTCAAAGGGAAATCAATCATCTATGAGCAACAAATGCAAGTGTGCAATACTCACTTGGGGAACATTGCTGTTCTGTGGCATCATTTTCAGAAGGCACTCCTGGTGGAAGTTGTGGAAACAGCGATTCAGCTGAACAGCACACATTGGACCATTTGAACAATAATCAGAGTTTTCTGAGAGTTTCTGCATGCATATGCTGCATACTTCTTCCTCTCGGAGGTTCCTCAAGTTCACTGGCAAACAAATGGCTTGGAGGTCTTTATGTACATCTGTTAATTTAGGCAGACTTTGGGAAGAAGCAGATGATGATCCATGGGATTTTGAAGAAGCAGATGGAGCAGAAGTATCCCTAGTAGGAGAAGACATCCCAATATTGTCCCCAGAGTTCTCTGAAAATAAATAAGAAGTACTTTGAAGGAATTTCTGCATCAGTGAGACAAGTTTACAGCATACACCAGCTGCCTACATGCCTGTACACCCATATGGATATGAATGCCATTAGGAAAAATATGGTAATATGGATCTTGGTAATAATGTCTCTTTGGCAGAGCTCCATATCATATATCTGTTGGGAAATATCAAATGTGCCTATGCTAATAAGTTTATCCTCGACCAGCAAAATATCCAAGCAATACCTATTAAATCATGTGAATCAGGGAAAAGCACCAAAAATCAAACATGGAACCATATTTCTGAACTATACCTTGCCCTGTGGAATCACCTGCCTCAGCAGCACCACCAGAGCATGAAGTTGATGGCTGCACCAAGATGGCCAACTCTTGATCTAAGAGTTTGGCTGTTCCCTCTTTTATCCTGCTGATAATACCTGGAATTTGGTTCAAGAGGCTTCCTGCTTGGTCCTGGGTACCAGAACTACCAGTTTCCAGGGGGAGCCTCTGAAAAAGAGAGGAAGACACTTTGAAACACTTTATCCCTGAATCTTATCCACCTAGTTTATCAATACTTGCTTATGAAAGGGGACTAGATCTTCTGATTGTTATCAAAACACATTAGCATTGGCAGGCTCAACAACTTTGATCCATCATACTCCATCATATACCAAGAATAAAGACTGGTTGACCACCATATGGAACCATGGCCCATATTGCAGAACAGTAAATTACCTCCTCAAAACGTGATGATAGTCATTGTACTTTCATTACATTAGTACTTTTGAAACAATAAATTCAGGGATGGGATTATTTTCCTTATTCTAAACTCACATGAAATGCCAAGGCTGACCAGAGCATTATATACCCAGAAAAATAGGTTGAGGATCAAGGCAAAAATTAAATGCAACTGACTTTGTACACTAAAATATCATAGACTTCATTAATACCAATCCAAATACCATTTTGTTTCTACAAAAACCTGTGCTACCTTTGATAAAGTTAATGCACTGTGAATTAATCAAATCCTGTTCAAAAGACAATTAGACACATATCTTTGACTTTTTTAGGGCTGACAGGCCAGAAGGCAGAAGACTTGTTTATTTCATTCCCCCAAGCATTCTCTTTCCTCTGGAAGTACAATCGTCCATGAAGTCATTGCATTACATGAAAATAATTTCCATTGTTCATAGCCTATTATCCATTTGTACCATTCCTAGGATCGTCCTTAACTTTGTTTTGCTGGATATAAAGCTCATTGTCCATTCCTGGGACTGCACTTAATGTAGCATTCATATTGGTTTATTATACAGGGTAGATCATAAGTTTGTACAATTAATGAGCCAATGTTTAAAATCCTTTGCTCTTTGACATGTTATATTCCATTTCAAGAGTAAGCAAATACAGTCAACAGGATCTAAAAAACAAACAAGAATAATATCATGCAACATAAATAACAAACCTAGTAAATATGAAATTAATTTAGCTGAAAATCCTTCTGCAAACTAACTTATGGTATTATAGGGTTGACAGGACAACTTAAATTATGAACTCCATTAAATACAAAATTAATGAAAACTAAATAACCAGTAAATGTTCAAAATTGATTTGCATTCACTGTAATGTGGTCCTTGAGCCAGTGGCATGGCAATAGTATAGTTTTACCAAGTTCTCCCCCCTTCTCCCATTCCATTTAGGTTCTATGGCCTGTGGAACTATTTTTAAAATGGTTAATTCAAGAAATGGTATCAGCCTTCAACCATGACGATCAAGAGACAAAAGTAGCTGCAACCTTTCATCTCACAGATGCCACATTTGTGCCCAGGATTATCAAAGATAACTCCACTGCCACTGTAATCTCCATTATGATTGCAGCTTCATGCCAGACACACTCTGTACCTTGGAAATTTTATCTCTTCTCCCCCCTTATACCCAACTGCTTCACTTCAATGTGCTGGTGTCGAGAAAGGGGAGGATAATTATAATTTCAAGTGTTTATTCAAAGCCTGTAGCTTGTAAATGAGCTAGAAGTCAGTTATTGACATGGAATAACCAATACTTGGGGGAGCTCTGACAACATGGATAAGGAAGTTAAAATTCAGGAATCCAACATTAAATCTTAGAAATTCTGTAGCATTTATGAAAGAGCAGATAGTACAATATTTTTGTTTGTGATTACTCCTCTCTATCCTCAGAACATCCTTTAATTTCTGTCCATTTCTATCCAGCCATTTTCCCATGTATATAACTTTGCAAAAGCAACTAAAATTTCAATCTTGTGCATGGAAAATGCTAGTCTGTGGAAGATGAGTCAATGATTAAAGCCTGTTACTCTCAGAAAGGATGGGGTAGGGCAAGAACATCCAGGTAAAGAATCAAAGAAATGCACCATTAACAGAATGATTCACAAGCTACATGGACCCAGTTCATCAGAGAAGAAGGGAGAGGATGAGATCAAAATGAGCTTGAACTGAAGAAAACTGCACTCATGTGATGTTCAAGATACAGAAAGGGGATGGAATGCCTAAGTCAAATTGTCAGAAATATTAAGGCAATTCAGAGACCTGTTCAACAGATTCTAAAAAGTAATGGGATAAAAGCCTTCAAAGGAATTGTTACTCCCATTCAGTGCTATGGGCCAAACGGTCAGTGTTGCAGTGTGAACACAAAAAATGAAATTTAAGTAGCTTTTGTAAGTCACCCATGAATAAAAACTGCCCAAAAGGCACAAAAATGTTGGAGGAATTGAAGTATTTACCACAAAACACCTTTGTGATACCATCTGCTATGTCAAAAACAGTAAATTACATAAAAAGCAGCACATTCTTTATGCCTCACTTGGTATATTCCATGAAGCATGCTATAGGCATCCTCTTGTATCCTTCTGCTCTACCTTTTCTTTTTAGACATCCTCCAATATTTCACCTTAACAATTTATGGCAGTGCTATTGAAGGAGCCTAGCTACTAGACTGGGTTTTGTCCAGATTACTGAAGTAGGATGGTCATCATATAACCACAGAGATGTATGCACTCTACTGATGAAACAAACATTCTCATATGCATACATGGTATGCCAGGTCTAGGCCTACACCAGCCAGAGCAGTCTGACATAGGTCTGCAGCCCAATAACTTTATTGGCTTGCTCACCTGCTGACTTTTGCCAATGGAGTTGAAGGAGAGGCCTTTCTGCTTCAGATCCATCAGTGTGATGAGGGCATAATTGTCACTAAAATTATATGACTCTGAGGATTTAGTAGAGACAACTCTACACATCGGACATTCCACTTGTAATGCTGACTCTCGCTCCATATTTAACAAGCACAAAAGGCATACTGAATGGGAGCAGTGAAGGGCTTTGGGTGCATGATTTTCATGGTCAAATGCCTCATAGCATATTGGACATGTCAGAAGATCCTCAAGTCCAGTGGCCAAATCCATCTATCACAGAACAACGTATTATATGTCTAACTTTAGCCTTATTGACAGATTCTACAGGGCATGAGTTGAGTGTATCAAAGGCTTGGCTAACCTACCAATGCTTGTAGTATTTGACAGTAGCAATGAGTTAATTTTCATCCACATCACCCAGAAAGACAGGCATACTAAGATCTCTAGCAACCAATAATGAGTACTTTCTGGAAAGGTTGAACCATTAGAAATTGAAAAAAAAAGTGACAGAAATGCTACAGGAGAATGAAAATAAGGAAAAGGGGGAAACTATGGAATCAGGAGGGGGCAAAATGAGAATCTCATTATGGTGAGAGCATCTCACAAATTAGAGCAGCGGTTCCCAACCTCTAGGCCATGACCCACTTTGGGGTACATGTGAGATTTTGATTTGGGATGTCAAGGATCAAGGAAGCAAGAAAAATAACTATTTTTCCATGCATGGTGTTTTTCCAAATGCCTTATTTTTTATTAGCCAACAACTCCCCATAAGGGTCGCGGAGTATATCAGCAGAGGTTGTCAAAAGGTTGAGAACTGCTGTAGTGGAGGAAAACATTCCTAAAGGGGAACTGGGCTTCCATGAAAGTATTGCCAATCGTCTCCACGGTGCACCTCACGTATCACCTATCTCGTTTTCACGGAGCGGGGCATTATACAGCAACGTCGATAACGCTCAGTCTGAGTCACTGTCTAAAATTCTAGGCTGTCTGAGTGCTGAGCGGCATTGAGAGACGGGCTCGGCCTGGTGGAGTGAGTCACATGCCTGGCTCGTTGGTGCACGTTGTGCCACCAGGTTGACATACTGGTTCTACAGAATAGAGATGAAGCAGTCTCAGTGGAAGCAGGCAGAGATTTTCAGGCCCGAACTGTGGCCCTTATCCGCATCTTTGCACAGGGGTAAAATCAATGTTCGGACAGCTAAGCCGGGATTGGATTGTAATTCGCTCGTAACGCCTTAATGGTACAACTCAAGATACTTCCTTTTTTGCGTCAGGTGTCATACGAAATGCAGTCCGAGCGAAATGGGGTCCGAATACTCCTAATGCGCATGTGCATTATATGTTCATTGATCCCGCCCTTTCAAAGCCTGTCGGGGTTAACCACGTGCGCGTCGCATGTACACAGATCTCCAGCGTTCCAAGCACAACTTCGCAAAAACAGCAGGCACGAATATCTTAAAAATAAGCGATCCAACTACACGAAGACGAACTGAATTTTGAAGCAATATGTGCATATCCATGCTTTTTTGTTTTTTTTTTTTTTCTATGCAAATGAAGAATGAGCTTAGGTGGTTGGAATTTTTTTTTATCCTGCACAAGAGAGGTATGAGCCCTGCAAACAATTTGAAACACATAACGTTGAATCAATATTGAATGAACGTTCGGGACGTTGATACAACGTTGGTCCAACGTAGCCTTGTTTGCTGGAAGCTCCCTCGGACACGATGCGGCTAGGACCGGATTAAGGGGGGGGGGGGGGCTGTTGCCCCGGGCCCCACTCTTCCAGAGGGTCCCCAAAAGAACTTAAAAATGTTAAGTATTTGCGTGAAGTGGAGGGGAGGGTAGTCCCAAGAACTCACTTGCCCCGGGCCACGCAACTTCTTAATCCGGCCCTGAATGTGGCAAGTGAGGAACGGAGCTTACGTGGTTGGAATTATTATTATTATTATTATTATCTTGCACGAGGTCTTCACGTCTTCGGCATAAGAAAGTGCAAATTTGCATATATTTCCAGTATTACCGTATTGGTTTCCATCAGAGAAAATAAATCTGAAGCTATTCTTACAAGCATTTTCATTTTCTCAGCCTCCTAGTTATTAATTCGAAAATAATCTTTGAAAACATTTTCGGAACCATTCATGAGATGTGTACAATTTCTACAAAAATGGGCAAATGCTTGCTGATCCAGATAATGCGTGATTCTTTATCAAATACTTGAGTCCATATTAATTTCCGGCCAAAGGCGAAGAAAGTAATAAGGATTGATCATAGAATTAGCAATACCACATGGGAATCGTTTCTCAAGTAAGGTCGTCTCTGTACGTTTTCTTGAATTTGTCCTGTCCGCGACATGACATTCATCTCTGCCCGATATTTCGAAATCGTGCTCTACGATCGTGGATACTGCAAGTCTTTCGCTTAGTAATATGGTCATCTGGTTAAGAAGGACCCCAAGTAGTACAAAAGTAGTGGGCCATAAGCGGCCCAGGCACTATACTGGGCGCATTCAGTTGTGATCCTGGTCATGACTCGAGGTTCATGATTCTAGGCAAGTGCGGCGCCTTTCAAAAGCTATTATACCCAGGATTGATGACATTGACAAGAGGTGCCACCATGGAGTAAAATTTATTTCGAAGCCACAATGCAAGCGTCGAACTGAGACCCTCGAGTCATGACTCGGGTCACAACTGAATGCGCCCACTGGCGGATTTCTGTCGGAGGCGGAAAAGTATCGATTGGAATGGCAGATCAGCCAGCGGGCCAACACCGGATATATGACCCCTCAGATGGACTTCCCCCAGTAGCACAAAAGTAGTGGGACATAGGCGGCCCAGGCACTATACTGACGGATTTCTGCCGGGATCGGAACATGGCGGCAAGTGGGATATGCAGTTGCTGGCCCGCTACCTAGTTTAGGTGGAGGGCCACCAGCTCTCTTCCCATAACGTAGTTGGTATTCCCCCAGATCCAGTACGAAGAGTCTCCACTAGATGGTACCCCTGTTCCATGCCCCCTACTACTACAATGAAATGCCAGCCTTCCTGATTTAGCAAAAGTGATTTTCCCTCTCTTTTTTCTCCTTATTGTGTAATTTATAAACAGATATGAGGAAAGAGTGGAATTATGATGTTTTGATGGAAATATAAGATACGGAGAGTTATTAAATGCTGAAGTTAAGCATGGGAATATAGAAGTGTATGGGACTAGGGACTGGTTGAGTGCATTGGTTACATTTTTCTATATTAACATCTTGGTACGCATGGAGACTCTTCCCAATAGGCTAAAACTCCAAGTTGTTGAGGTGAATCTGATATGCATAGGGGATTAGGGCCCTTCCCAGCTGGTGATGCACCACAAACGAGCTAACTGGTAATATGCTGGTCCTCTAGCGGGCCAGTACTGGCAAGTGGGACATGTACCTGGTACAACGATGGTAGGCCTCTTCCCCAAACGTATGTGGTGGCCCACCACCTACGTACTACTTGGGACTCTCTATGATGTCGATCTCACAAATATGTATTTATTAGCAATAAACGTTAGTGTCCGAACTTAGGTGGTTTTACCCCTACCCGCTTCTATAGCCCTGGAACAGCTTCAGGCTACAGTATTTTCGGGGCTATAGAACTAACGTTCCTCCTCGTCTAAAGTGACCAGACGTCCCGATTTAGGCGGACAGTCCCATTTTCAGACCGCATGTCCCGGTGTCCTCCGAAGAAGTAAGCGGGACGCCCAAATGTCCCGCTTTTGGGAAATGTCGAAGAGAGAATGACATGACAGTCGAATATCTTACGTTGCGAGTTTCAGAACTTCTCCTAAACAATATTGCATCGAGCTAAATCTAGCGAATATCATGATTATGAATAGCATACCTTGTGTCTTTTTTTATCCATGGCAACTGTGCTGATACGAATTGGCAATGCGAAATCGGATTACCGAACAGCTAAGGGGCCTAAGAACATGCTAACTCTTGCTAGCCAGGGCCAGCCTTAGGCATGTGTCACATGCGCCCCCGCACAGGTCGCAAAATTAACCCGGGGCGCCGAAACGTGACTAAATGTACGAAGCAATAATGGATGCCTCCCTCAATTTTATAAAGTGAAAATGCCTTCCGTTTCGGCGTCAATTTGAACGCTAGGGATTGACCCGGATTGACCCTTCTCCATTCTGGGGGGCTGGTGGGGGGAGGGGAGGGGGGTGGGTGCGCTTCGGGAGTCTCTTTGTACAGGACGCCGAAATAGCTAAGGTCGGCCCTGTTGCAAGCAGACACCTGCTCAAGTGCACTGCAGACGGTGGAGCCGGTCTCCCTGCAATCGTTTACTTTTATATTATGTGAACAATGTGATACCTTTATAGTAGTTTATGAGTCAAGGGAAGCCTCCAGACTCCGACCTCCCATCAGCGATTCTGGACAATAGTCAACTTTCAGAGACTTGACTTGGCTTGTTCTGCGTCAATTGAGAATGAATCCAATGGTTCTGAAAGATTTCTTTCATATACGAGGGTCACTCTGAAAGTTTCCGGATGCGGCCTGCTTATGAAAATTTCTCCAAGTTTGGACAATCAGTATAAGCCTATGCAAAACGTTTCAGAATTCATCGTTGCCTTGAACCGGTTTTATAGCTATTTTTTTATACTTCTCGTGTTCAGGGATTCTTTGAAATCAGCATGAATTTGTGAACATTTTCGAGCGATGATTTTCTATGACTTCAAAAGTGGACTCGGCCCAAAGGAGAGTCCTGAACGCCTGGAACAGGCCTTTGGAGAGGAAGCACCAGTAGTCCAATCTTTGAGTGGTTTGCATAGTTTCGGAGGGGAAGGGTGCCCTTGAAGGATGAGCCTCGCTGTGGCCGGCCATCAACTGCAGTGGCAGATGAAAATGGGTAATAGTCAGGGCCGGCACTTGCTATTTCGGCTCCCTTTGCAAAGAGACACCCAACGCACAACGACCTCCCCGAAGGGGAAGGGGGTCAATCCCTTGCGTCCAAAGTGACGCCGAAACAGAAGGCATTTTCACTTTCCGAAGTAAAACTGAGGGTGGAATCAATTATTGCTCCATACATTCAGTCACGTTTTGGCGCCCCTGGTGAATTTGCGCCCTGTACGGAGGCACATGTGGCACATGCCTAAGGCCGGCCCTGGTAATAGTATAGTACGCGTTCACTTAAGGAATGCAGTCAACTGTGTCAATTTAGGCACAACCATCTCTTGGAGGCATACGCAGGATGGGAGGGGGGGAGGGGGTGGTTGCGATAAGGCTGACGAGCCGATGGGTTGTCAGGGGCCAAGCCCCTAAAACAACGCCTCCCGCCCCCTCCCTGAGTACGCCTCGGTACCACCGGTATAGTACGTGTCCACTTGGTCAAGACCGTCCACTTAGGCCAACATTTATCCACAGCGACCCTATAGTCCAGACCTGGCGCCGTGTGACTTCTTTCTCTTCCCAAGAATTAAAGAATTGCTTTGTGGACAACGTTTTCCCTTCAGAAGAAGCAGTTGCTGAATTTATTTCAGTTATCTTGGGTACCCCAACATCTGAGTGGAAAAAAAATGCTTTGAGAAATGGTTTGCAAGGATGATAAAGAGCATTAATGCCAAGGGAGAATACTTCGAAAAAGTGTAATGATTAACACCCAGCAGATTTCAGTTGTCCATATCCGGAAACTTTCAGTGTCCCTTGTATTTGATATCTTAATAGATATTTTCAAATTGTATGGGAAAGTGACTCCAGAGAATTTTTTAGGTCAGACCTCCCTCTTGCAAAAAATGTGCCAAAACCCCTGCTCATGATAGCATCTCTCCCGATCCCTCTCCCCCGTGGGTGGGGAACGCAGAAAGATATTTCGAGCAAACGACCTGAGTGCGAGGCTAAAAGGGGCAAAGATGGGAGTGAAACGTGAAGGTCACGCCAGTCACATCCCAGCAAACAAGGTAACGTTGGATCAACATTATATCAACGTTCCGAACGTTCATTCAATGTTGATTCAACGTTATGTGCTTCAAATTGTTTGCTGGGATGCGACTGCACTCGCTGCAGTAAAGAGAAAGTGTCACAGAAACTTCCTGCACATGTGACGCTGCTGACATTTTTTCTGAAAACGGAAGGATCACAACTCGGATGAAAGTCATGAATAAAGTACAGGTTAACGAATTTCCAGTTGCGTGTCTGCACGGTGAAATCTGGACTGAATCCCGAAATTAACTCCGTTCACCTTTACATTTGTTTCAAATATCGAACGAGCTTGTATCATTTATTGCTTAAATTCTGTTTTCACCATTTCATGAAATTAATTCGCTTCATTTTCTGTGTTGGTGTGTTCGAAGTCGTTTCGCGTTTTCCCCTTCTGATGATTTGATAACGCCTTCTTGCATTCGGAGACATTTGAAAGACAAGTCATAAGAACTTTCCCGAAACTCATCCCCCCCCCCTCCCCCCAAAAAAAAAAAAAATTTAGCTCTGATTGCGTTACTGTGGATGCCCAATTAAATAACAGTTCTAATTCATGTTTTGACAATAATAAGTGCAATTGTCAGTCCAACAAATACATTCGTATTCATTTTTAAGAGGCAAGGAGGAGTATTTATTTGGTGTCTCAGCCATCTGGTCACTTTATCCTCATCCGTCCAAGCAGACCGAAAGGATTTTTTAGAGCCCTCTATGCAGTAGCGTGCCCAGGAAATCCGAATGGGGCCGGGGGGGGGTTAACATGAAAAAACTGATACCACCCTCTATTTGTGGCCAAATTAAACCATTTGTGAGAATCGAACCGGCAAAATTGACCCAAAGGGGGGGGGGGTTATGATCCCCAAAACCCTCCCCTTGGGCACGCCACTGTCTCCATGATCTAAGTTGGTCGAGTGTAATTTAAGCGAATTCTTTAAACAGTGCTTTTCACGTGAGTCAGACAATTTCTCACTTGACTATGACATTCGTGCATGAGACGTTCTTCATTGCCTTTGCGGGCTCATCCCTACTGCGACAGAGATATATCTGATATATTTTTCATATTTTTTATTTTCTCGAAGGGATGTGGCGTTAACTTTGAATTGACTCCAGTGGCATCTAGCGAACATGATATGAAGTTATCGCGCTATCAAGGTTCCTGTCGCAATACAATCGACATCTGTAGTTCTACTATTGAACTGTTGGTTCCAATTTCGGCTGCTAGGGTCCTAGAAGTCATACCTCTTCAAAGATTGCAGGGGAGCAATTCAGAAACACCGTTGCCGAATACAAAATAGGGAATGTCTCAATGTGGGCGTGTTTATTTATTTCAGCTATTATAAGTAGAAAGTGTCTTGACATGACCTTTTGCTGATAGAGTACAGCAAAGCGTTCGCATCCCCGCTTCTGTTAATGCTGCACTGCTATCCTTCATGGCTGCTCATGTGGTCTAGAAACTTTGAAATAGCAGAATTCGTTGTCATGTGGCAAGTTAGAAAGGTGTGTGTCGCGCGAGAGGATTCCTAAACTTTGATCCATGCTCACATTAGAGACACTATAATGATTTGCAAATGAATTGACGTCACCTTTTACATTGTACTATATTGGTTCTATGGTACATCCAGAAAGGAGGATGCATTTCCCATGACAAAAATGACAGGTTTTATGGAATGCTTGTTAAATGTAATAATTAATTTCCAAGTCTTTGTATTTCATCTTCCATAGAACACAGCTTTCCATGAAGAGTATTGCATTGATGGACCAAATTTCATGAAATGATGAGTAAAGAGCTAAAAAACGTAACCAATCAGGTTGATTGGTGCAGGGATGTTGTGAAATTACTTGTTACAAGGAAATTAAAATGAATGGAAACAACGTAGTTAATGTGAATCCCAGGCCTAGAGATTAGGCCTACTGGCATTGGCCTTCTGCTGGAGTCATGTATTTATAGTTTGATATACTTATGTGGAATGGAATAAGTGTAGACTATATGTGGACAGCAGATTTATTGCATGTGTATTACATGTACAAGTATGTAGGGTATGTGTACAACTTTGTTTACATGACATACCAATGGAAAGATAATCTGATAAAAATGACTGATTGTAGGTCTCAAAATTACTTCAAAATGATTGTCAGCAACAGTGTGGCATTTGCAATGGCACTAGACCACCAATAGATAAAACTCTTATGTGAATTTCAGAAGAAATGTGCTCATAGGCCATGATCATTAGTAGTCAAAGTTCAGCAATGGCCATTAGCTTCATCTGCATAGACAGCTGTCTTTGAGTCCCTCCATGAGTAGAAATCCAGGAAAATAAGGTCCCCAGGTGTTTGATAGGATGATGTGGTACAGTTGAGAGTCCACCCTGATCACCAGCTCTCACTCCCCTGGATTTATACTTGTGAGATGTATGAAAGATGGATGTTTTGGTGTAGCTTAGCTAATGGCCATTTTTGAACTTTTATAAGAATCAATCATGGTTTGTGCATGCATCCCTGCTGACATTTGTGCTAAAGCTTGTCAGGTATTGGTCAGCACCCCCACAATGCATGGACAATTGCTGATAGCCATTTTGAACAATGGAGTTTGTTTCATTGGATCATCACACATGTGTAGAAGGCATGTTATGTACATAATAAGTTTCTTGAAGTATGATGGAGTATAAATCAATGAAGTACTATCTGTCCAAATACATGTAGACATTTATCTGCATCACTTTGTGTATATATGGCAAATTTTTGCACTTACCTTGAACCTCTTGTTGCATTATAGTATAACTAATGGAGTGGAGTGAGTAAACAAGAGCTGTGCTTCATAATGAGTCATGATAAAAAGTTTGGTACATGTCTTCCTTCAACATCAACAAACATTGACATTGGCCTTGGTCTTCCTGGTGTTGGATCCATTCCACAATCATTTCCACACCCAAGAGTTTATAAGCAAACACATTGGAGAAGGTTGACAATGGAACAGTCACATTCCTCATTGAGCTCTATGAGAAATTTGGAGCCAGATGGAAGCATGTCAAGTGGTAGCATGAAAAATGATTATCCTCTTAAGGATAAGGAGGAGAAAAGCCATAATGTTCATAAGACTGTCTTGGTGAACCCAGCATTTTTGAAGATATGGAAAGAGCAAATCATTTCTCAGAGACAGAAACCTGATTTTGTCTGTGAGGAGGTGGCATCCAATCAGACAAGCAAGGAGGATGTGAGGACTATTTCAGTTCCCACAGAATCAGAAAAAACGTTACGTAAAGCAAATGGTGATTATTTTGTCAGCAAGTTCCAGATTGTGAAGAAGTTGCCCAGCAGGGGACACAGCAAGAGGATTTTGCATAGTGATGATCATCGCAATATGTCTATTAATCAAAAGAACTGTGATTCAAAAAATCTCAAAGTGTCATCATCGGCCCTTATTGAATCTATGAATGCATCTGGAAAATTGACTCACAAAAGGCCAGGTGATACAGGATCTCTAGGTTTTGATGGAGCCCTAGGGAATATTCAAAGAGGGAGAATGGAAAGTGTTGGAATCTCAGGTGTACGAGACACTAGGAAATATGCTGAATGTCAAGGCATGAGTACTAGGACAAATCAAATAGTTCCTGTGCCAAAAGTTGAGAAGCTATGTCGAAAAGACCCTGGGGCCTTGTCAGGATTAATGCATTTAACAGACAGCCATCAATCCTTAGGGAAAAGCCCACTCGCAACCAAGTACAAATTGATCAGAATGACGGAAAGTACAAATAGTCTTCAATTATTTCCCCCCAAAACAGTGCTGTCTTCATTGGTTGTCTCTACCTCCACTCCAAAGCAAGCAAATAACTATGCTCTACCTGCAAGGTGCAATGAGTCTCCCATAAAGAGATGTAGGATTTTACAAGGCCTCAACAGTAGTGTCCTGACCAAGTCACGTTTCAAGCTAGTGAGGCGTCGGAAATTATCTGGCACCCACAGATTGCCATCAAAAGGAGTAAATGCTTTGCAGACAAAGATGCAGATGGATGGTAAGAAATACTTGTTGGCAACACCTCAGCGGACATCATGTGTGACTGATCGAGTGAAGATAGTGAAGAATAAATTCAAATTGATTTGCAAAACCAGAACTCCTCCACTTCTCAGAGTTTCCAAGTCAGGTGTACAAGTTAATGTGAAGCAGCAATCCATGATAACCACTCCCTGTCGATCAATAATGAAGCCTTCTCCTGTTATTCATGCTGCCACTTTGATCAAGTCGAAGTATAAGCTGGTACGAAAAGTGAGAGATTCACCTCTCCAATCTGGCAGTCATATGTTAAGTAATCTCAGCCACCACAAGAAGAGATTTTCCACACCTGGTAGCAAAAGGAAGTTCTCTCATAGTACCAGGTGAGGCATTTTGTCCTTGCATCATTCCAAAACTTTCATTAAATAGTTATTTGCTAATTTATATTCCTGAGCACTTTGCATCTCTAACTTAGACTCTTTTTTTTTCAGGTCTACACATGGATCATTGCCCAGAACCTGCACTAGGTTTCATCTGACTAGATTGAAAGTCATTCCCACACAAAGTAACTGCTGGCAGCGAAACTCATCAAGTGAGTAATCATCAACTGTTCTAAATTTGTATAGCAAATTTTTTTTTTGAAGTGGAGGGATACAAGGTTAAGAAGGAAAGTAGCCATATTGGTTGTGACATGCCACATGATTGTGACCACACGTGTTGTAGTGTTGTAGCCTTGGAGGTTGAGCCAAAGCACTTGTGCATGATTTTTCAAATTTAGAATGAAAAGGTTTTGAAATATACAAAATAAAAGGTGTAAACTGAATAGTTTCGAGTCTGTTTCAAAATTTGAAATAACTTGGCAACCGGAATCAGTGAAAACAGAGGGAGTAGAGAACATTACTATTGGATCATTTATATATCATGTGAGAAACCATGATATAATTTGATGGGATTATCTACCATTCCCCCCAGGGGGGGGGTTCATGGGGTTCAAACCCCCCCCCAAAATATCTTCCTTAAATATTTGCCCTACTGCTATTCGTCGGTATAAACGGTGCAGTACTTGGTCTTTTCTATCTTTAATAGCTTATGACTTATTAAACACTGCAGCTTACAGGAAAATCCAGGTATGTCACAAAGACTTACAATGACAAGTATATTAAAAAATTGCCACAGAGCATATGCCAGACCTCAACTCCCCCTGAAATGAAATCCTAGATATGGCCCTGATTACAATATTAGTTTAGGAAACTCATACTATATTTTTTTATATGCAACAGAAGAACAAATTTCTGCTCCTGGACCACTTTGTTGACCTACTTTTAATTTTCTTCATGAAGCCAAATCTACTGCTTTGTTCCTGATATTCCTTGCATTCCATGTATAAGATTCACAAGGTGTGTTCAAAAAGTTTCCAGAAACATCTGATCAAAGCTAAACCATTGTTTTCATTGCTACTAAAACCAGTGCACACAAACAACACACCTCCCTTTGCCCTCAAAGTAATAACAGTTTGAATTGATGCACTTCTGCACCCTCCAGATTGCAGAAGTACATAGAATAGAATAGTGATTATTCCAAGGACTAAGGAAGGTGTTATTTATCTGTGAACTGGTTTTGGTAGCAATGAAAACAATGGTTTAGTTTTTATTAGATGTTTTTGGAAACTTTTTGGACACCCCTTGTATAAGATGAATATGCAAAACTTAGCATAGTATGAATATTTGCTCAAGCAAAATAATTCATAGCTGATTTCAAACATTAAAAGTCTTATTTTATCTTATAGTCAGGAAAATCATGAGATCCACCAATTTATTGAGGTTGATTTAGATTTTCATGCCAGATATGTTTGAAAAATGTGCTCGAAACATTAGATCATGCATGAATTTATTAATGCTTTCTGCCTGTTTGCCAGATGTTTATTGCAAAAAGTCCTTTCATCTAAATATTTGTTTTAAAATTTTGTTGTTTTTCTATTTTTTCCTTGCTTTAAGCATTTTGGACTCTCCATTTCTTAGATCATCTCTGTGAAATAAGTGGCAAAAAATACCTTGTGAAGAACAGTGGGAAGACCTTGAAGAGATTATCAGAATCACAGCTGAGTGGAGTGAAGAGGCGATTCTCTTGGAAGAATACAAGCATTTCGAATGTATCTGGTACAGCCAGACAAGAGCTGTTGCAGTTGAAAGCAAGGTTAGTATTATAGGACTTGACAAAAAATTAGAGAAGTGATTCAGTGATATCACCCAATGGTTCTGTATCATACTGCTACCAAAGAGTGATGGACCCACTGGCCATTATTTGTTTTTTTTTTTTTTTTTGGTTGAAGAGTACAATAAAGCAATCTAAGATTAGAACTTTTTTAATTTGCATTTTTCCAGCCATGGGTTGTCCAAGTCTCATAGTTTGCTACTATCTTTTTCTTTGTGCATACAATTTTATGTTCAACCGTGTCTGCTAGCCATTTATTCCATCCTTCAAATATCCTTTAAGCAAAGAATCCCTGTCTGAGTTTTTTTACCTATCTTAGTCTTAACACATTCGCTGCCTAGCTTTGGAAGATCCACCCAACCTCTCTTTGCCAAGCATTTTTGTGCCGCTCAGTAAATTTTGCTGTTAGTGACAAAAACATTTATGCTCAAGTGAGGAACCCAAATTTTGAAGGATATTTTATTTTCAGTCCATTTTCAGAGTGTGATATTTTCATCTAATACTCATATCAAATGACACATGAAAGTAAAAATATAATCAGTTCAGTGATGGGTTATTCACCATAGGACAACTGGCAGGAATATTGGAGTCAGACCAAAGTTATGTCTGAGTTACCATATGTTATGCATTCCAAAACCCACAGTGATATTTGCCTGTGAGAAATTCAATTTTTTAAAATTTTCTATTGCTATCAATGCTGAGGACCTTGCTTGAGTTGTCGCCAAAGTTTTGAGCTGACTTTTCCATGTGTGTCAATCCTATTTTACAGCTTCTGGATCAGATGCAGTCACAGGGATATGATGATCATGAGGGAAAACATTCAACCTACCATTTCTGAAAATTTATCTTTGAATGACCCTGTTAACTTTGTCAGAGCTTGCTCCTTATGGGTGGAGATTTTTGGGCTCAACTCTTTCCAGATCACTTTTGCATGAATAGATTATATTTTAGAAAACTCAGTTTTGATTGCTTTGTTTTTCATGATTAATTCCAGTCAGTTACTCAAGAAGAAAAGTTTGACAACATTGAGGGAAAGAGGAGCATTGAAGAGAAAACCTTGTCTCTTCTTCCTTCGATTTGGGCGTTGTCACAAGGAAAGGATGGGAACCTGTCCATTTCAACACTCCACAAGGTAAAGAATGAACCATCAAACTCTTCACACAAGTGTAGCCTTCTTCATCTTTGTCACAATGACTGCTGTTATGTGAGGGGTTTTTGTGAAGTTGTCTCTTCTATATGTGGGGCTAATGAGCAGTTCTAAACTTCTCTAAGAAGGTGTTTGGGGGGTAGATGCTATGACATGTGTAGTAGTAGTTGACCATGGTAGCATCTTGGGTTCTAAATTTGGATCATGAAGATTTTTTTTCCCTTTTATGGGTGATCAAAGTGAGCACGTGGAATTATTGTACCTTTTTGCATTAAAAATGAAGAAAGCCAAGTTATCAAATAACTGCATGAAAAGAGGTTAACCCCAAAGGCCAATCACAAGGATATGGTATGAACATTAAGAGGGGAAGCCCTATCCTATGCTCCAGGGAAAAAGTGACAATCAAATTTAAATGGGACTGACTGAGCATTGAAAAAGACCCACAATGTGGACATCCCACAATAACATCAGCACAGGCAAATGTGGAAGCCATATATAATATGATCAGAGAAGACCCCAGACTTACCATTCATCATCTTGTTGAATGTGTTGGGATTATCAACTGAACAAATTCATAACATCCTGACTGACACTCTTGCTCATGAAAAAGTTTCAGCTAAATGGGTGCCAAAAGAACTCAGTGCAAACCAAAGGCCTATGTTGGCAAAAGTTTAGGTCCAGGTATCACTGCAATTATTTCACAAATTGTAAGTCAATCTCAAATATTTCCTTGCTCAATTTGTCACTGTGGGTGAAAAGTACATCTTTTACATCAATCTGGAAACAAAGCAACAATTCATTCAGTAGAAGCATTTTCATTCCCCATCACTGAAGGTTCCATTCAGTTCCATCTGTGGGCAAGATCATGGCATTAGTGTCCTGGAATGCTGAGGGTGTGGTACTTACAGATTTCCTGTAACATGGTCATACCATCACGAGTGCTTACTATGTAGACCTGCTGCACCAATTGTGCAAAGACATCAAGGTCCAGTGTTGAGGGATATTGCCTCTTAATCTCTTGTTTCATGACAACTCTTATCTCACATCTCATGCATTGCCATGGATGCAATAAATGAATATGTCTTTTAACTGTTGCTATACCCACCTTATGCCTTATCCCTTATGCCTCAGACCTTATGCTCTTGGACTTTTTTCTGCATTGCCATTTGAAAGCACACTTTAGAAGAACCAGATTTATAACTGATAATGGTGTCATATTGACTCTTTATGAATGGTTACAGAGCCAGGATATTGCCCTCATGTAATAGTAACATTACTTGTCTGAGTATGGATATCAGGTTGTAGTATTGAAGTTGCTTGATTATTACTTCTCCTTCATCTTATGGTCAGGCTTAGAGCTTTCATGCTATTAGTGCATTCAGCTTGATTTATGGTGGTTTCAATAGGTCTGTTTATGAGACCCATGCTTGGAGTTGATTCTTTGTTACATTGGAAGCTGGCAGGTAGCTGAAAGATTTTGGTCTGCAAGCCAGTTGTCATTTATTATTGACTCTGACTCTGGAGGCTGTACGAGGCATATTCATTGAACTGGCTGCCTTAACAATGACTGTCTTTAGTTTCTCCAATTGTCATTTGAGAGGGAGAGTAAGAATGATTGTACTGTGAGAAATAATCCATTGGAATTATTATATATATTGGTCATGGCAACTGTCATTTAGATCTTGTTTGACTGCTTATTAATGAGAATACCTCACCTAAATAACTTTTTTTGGCATCAATTGTTGAGTATTTTTGCTTTTTTTTTCCAGAGGCTCAGAGCAAGCCCTGAAGTTTTGGCCACAGACTCGCAGCAAAAAGGTGGCATGGATTCCTTTTTATATTAGTTTTTTTTGCATATAAATAGCTTAGTAGTACAATATATTCTAAATATTTTTTATCTTCCCCAGGCTTCACGTGTTATGAAAGGCAAAGAGAACCATAAAAGGTATTACATGAATGGGCTCAAGGCTCAAGAGCAGGATGTAGAGCACAACAGCACTGAAACAAGGGATGACTCTCTAGATGATGATGCTGTAACCCAGCTCCCTCGTCCTCCCATTGGAGACCTTCCATCTTTCATTTCCATACCAAGTTCACCATTTCTTTAAAAAGGGTGCTTGTCTGTTGAGAGGAAAGTGTTGGATACTCATGAGAATTTAGGAAATGTTTCAAATAAAATGCAATATGGAGACGAGTTACATTCTCCTTTTCACTTATTGATTTTATAATTCCTCTAAAGAGGGGTTTATTAATTTGAAATGAAGCTTATTCTAATTACACCACAAAAAAAGAACTCCTAGGAGAATCCTCGATAAGAATGATTCATATAAGGTCACAAATGGGACTTTTGAGTGTGTGGAAATCCTATGCGAGTCCTGAGAATCATGGTGCAAACCCAATGAAGGGAGCATGAAAATAGTTATGCTGCATCAGCATTCTGCATGTCTTTTGTCATCATTCACTTCCATGAGAAAACATATTTGCCATCTTGACAGTATGGAGGAGGGTATAGATGGTGGAATTGCTACCAGTACTTGTAATTATGCTGCTATTGCTTTGTTTCCTGGTTCCAATTCCATTGTTTCTGTATAGGATCTGTTGGTGTGCTTATAATGTTGGCATCAGCACAGTAAAGATGGTTATGGCGATGGAGCTCCCTGCACCCACTATTTCAGGAGTTTTTTATGAGTTTGCTGAAGTCGTCCTCCATAATTTGCTTTATTTGCGGGGGATTTACCCAAGGGAGATCTTCGAGAAGAGGACCAAATATGGCATTCCTGTGCAGGTATAATACCACTTCACTAAAATCACCTCCTCTTTATACAACTTTCTCAATCAACTAAAGTTTCAAGGTCTCTTAGAAGGAATGAAATGTTGTGCTTTGAAACTACTTTAAAAATAGGAACATTATGAAAGAACAGCATGAGGCTGACAATATCAAGTTCTTAGAGGCCTTCAAATGTAGTGAAGCAGTTCCCTTTGGCTCTGTGGCATTACATAGTGAGGGATAGTGCATGGGAATGAGACACTCGGGGATGCATAGTGCTTAAGCATCTTTGTCTTAGAGTATAACATCCATTTCTAAGTCCAATTCTCAGTGGTTGTGGCAGCCTTTCAGCTTCTTCTGAACCTGGGCATCCTGAGATGTGCTGACTGAGACTGGAATCTGCACACCACCACCATCACCATCCACACACATAAGACTGCAGAATGTTTGCAACTGCTCACCCTCATAATTTTTTTAGTTTTAGTGCTCTCATTTCCAGATAATCTTAGATTACTTAGCTGTTCTTCAGTTGACATAAACTCCATTTCCAATCAACTTGGTGTTTTGGTGTATATTGATGTTGACATTGGATGGCCATGCTAGCATTAGGCTTTCACCACTTCCTTCAACATGGCATTTTAAAAATTGGCTGCCTGGGGCAACCTTTTCATTGGGATGAACATAGCTAGTTTGAGTCTATGCTGAAGAGAAGTTGTTGTACCAAATGTGTTGCAGCACAATGATTTAATCAACAATTGTGTTCAACACATTCTTATTAGGTTGACCTGCTGATGTTGAAACTTCTATAGTTAGAATATAAATGGATAACTGGAGGGGTAAGGATAGGATTGCTGAAATCCAAATTACAATGGCCATTTGCCAAGTGCCACCATGAAAATATATACTTTTCCTTTCATACTCATAATGCTTGCCTTTTATTAAGCTCTCAAAAATATTCTGAATAATCTGGCAATCTATATGCTTTTTATCCACAGAATCTTTTTGAGGCATGATAAAGGTAGGAAAAATCTGAATCTCTAAGATATTATATAATACATCTGGTATAATACATGACGATTCATTTAGAAGTTTTAATAGGGCAATTGAGGAAAGATGGAAGGGATCAGTCCATCCACTACCTCTCCACTGCTCAGTTAATTTTTTGTTGGAATTTGTAAGGAGCCATGCCAAAATCCCTTTGTGGCCCCCCACTCCTCTTTAAGAGATTTGTCTTATGAGAGTCTAATGTGCTAGTCATCCATTATCCCAAAAAAATATAGGAATTTCCATAGGGTACCGATTCCACCTGAATGTTCTGATATTTCTTTAGAATGACAGTCTTCATCAGATATTTATAAATTTAAAAAAGTATTACTGGACATTCCGAATAGGAAAAAGTGTGCCTCACTTCCTAAAATCAAGAAAGCTTGCAGATTGATTGGAAGCATGACCAGTATTTAACCCTTTCAGACCTGGCATCCATTCCAATGGACATTGCATTTGCATTGTGTCTATGGCAATTTCTTAGAATTCCCGTGACTTTGCGCTCCATATTACGCTTCAATGGGCGTAATTATGAATGGCTCATTTCCTTCAGAGGCCTTCTTTCACTCATTAGTTTTGTAATCTTCAGTTATTTAATGAAATGTATAATATATAATATATGGTATGATATGGTAAATTTATACAAAGTATAAAGACCACGTATAAAGCATGAAAATTTCAATTACAATCACAAAAGAGCTCAAAAATGCAAAAAAGAATTTTATTCCGATAGCGGCCTTAACTCAGGTCTTAAAGGGTTAAGATGTTACCCAATCTTTCATTCTCAATCTTTCATCTTGGGTGTAGATTTTTTTATCAGTAACATACTTTGTATAAGATGAATCAAAATATTAGATATGCTTCACTTGGTTCATTTTTCTTCTTTCAAAGGATTTTAGTAAACTGACCTTGACTAACTTGTCTCTAATGACATAGGCCTTTGATGCTAAAAATGATAGCATGAGAGATGACTTTTTAAATTTTATACATTACTTTCTGTTCTGATTAAAAGTTCAGATATTTTTCCAAACAGATGTGTATCCACCCAAGCGTCAGAGAGTACATAACAAAGTTCCTGAATTCTGCTATAAATATTACGGAAAAAGTCAAAGCCTTGCGTGTGAGGATGATATCTCCAGAAGGGATTCTGAAAGAGGAATTCATCATCAAGATTTATCATGCAGGACATGATGAAGTATCATGTGATGAGTGAGTTTCCTGCAGAGATCACTTTTTTGTATGATTGAATTGCTTGTATTAATTCTTAATTGAATCTCTTACCTGCCATAGAGACAGGTTTCTAACAGAATTAGAGTATGCATTCCGTGCATCATGTCTGAAGATGAACTCTTGCCTGAATGCTGAACCACTTCCTCAGGGTTCAACTTTTTCTTTCGATATCTGCCTAAACAAGTCTGATGCTTGTCAGCTGCTCAAGCAAACATCTGAACAGGTGGGTGATTCTGAATCATTTCCTTTTGTGTCTTATAATCAGCAACACATTTCAGATAGCATCAATTTCTTATTTGTTTTGGAATTTGTGCCACCCTTCATTTAACCCTGATTTCATTAGAAATACAGGGTGGGCCATAAATGTGCACTCCAAATCAAAGTCTTGTATTTCCTGTGAAATTGCTCATGTCAGCTGAATAAACTGAATCTCAGTGATTCATTGTAGCTATTTATAAAATATTTTTGATATGTCTCCCTTCTTCTTGATAAAAATTAGCTATTTTCAAGTCTGCTGTTCAATTAAATTGAACAAACATATTTCTACTCCTTTTTCTGCACCAGTCTTAATAAGTTCAGGTTGCTTGATTTCATTTTTGGACACTTATTTCCAGCATATTCCCCATTCATATACATACAGGGTGCCTGGGAAAAAAAGTACACAATTATATATTTGTAGGTTTCTTGGCAACCAGGAGACAAAGCCGCCTAAAAATTTGAATAAAAAGAGTTCAATTAGTCAGGAAACACTCCTTAAAATATCAGGCAGATTGGTATAATTTGTGTCATTTTGTAGCCATCATCAAATTTGTGCATAAGTACGACTTTTGCCCTGTAAATTTACAGTACTCAGCATCTCAATTTGATACACTGCTGAGTATTTTTCACTAAATCCTAAAAAATACCCTCATTCAACCAAAAATATCAGAAAATACTGGGCATGGGAAAAATACTCAGACAAAATATGAAATGAAATAATTTTTTTGAAAATGACCAAATTTTTGCAAGCAGTGAGAACAAATACAAAGTCTACAATCTCGGGATTACAATAGAATTACTTGTTTTCAAAATGGCCACCTCCTGCTTCGATGCACTGCTTGAGTCTCTTTGGAAAGTTGTCAACGACTTTGCTCACTGTCTCCAAAGATAAACTAATGCACTGATTGTTCTTTATTTGCAAAGATTGTAGTCGTTTTTGTTTGAACTGAAGTAATAAAATAAACCATTTGGTCGATTTTCAAGATCATGTCGTTAAATGATATGAATCAGAGTTCAGGTCAAACTGATCCACCTAATATTTTATGCATGTTTCTTGACTACTTGAACTCTTTTTGCTCCATTACAGGACCGTTATCTGAACTCTTTTAGCTTCAAACAGTTAGCTCCAAATATCTATAGATTTCTCCTTTATTAGGGGAGGAGAGGAGACAGGCAGAGCCTACACACACTGGTAAAAATTAAAGTAACCTCCAGCTAAGTACAATCAATGTTCCCAGCATGCAGGGGATGCAATAGGTTGATCATTTAGCATCACAGTGACCTGTGACAGGCAGAAGTATGAATAACCCAAGTTGTTAAAGTTGTTTGGGCCACCATGTGCTGTTATTGTAGCACGTAGTGTCCCAAAACACTATTAGGTAAGGGTTTATATTATTTTGGCAAGAGATTGTGTTTGCACTCCTGGGACTAGGGTCCCTCCATTTAAAATTTCAGCCTTTTTAATGAAAAGCATGACATTTTAAGATGGTCTCGAAAACATATTAGTCTTTTGCATATTGTAAGTTTTACAAAAATAGCTCCAGTAAGAGGAGGGATGTAGTTGTTAAAAGTTGGGGCTTTTTTTTTGTCATGCAATGTATGCATGCTCTATGAGTCATGTTTAGAGCATGTCTGGCCATGGCTTGATGATAAATGACATGATGTGGCTCCTGTTTCAGAAACTTGTTTGGGTGACAGCAGATGAACAGTCAGACAGAGTGATAACAAGAGGTAAAATCCAGCCCATACGCAAGATAAATCATAGCCTCATGAATTTAGAAATATTTTTGGTGTTCAAGTGATTTATAGTATCTTCAACATGGGATTTGTCATTTCAGTTTTTGCATTCCTTGAGCATTACTGCTTAAAAAAACATCCCTGGTCTGAAGGCCTCAATCAGGAATTCAGAGTGGGGTGTAACCACCCTATATCAGGGAGCCCTGTTCACTAGTCAGAGTTCTTGGCAAAAGCTGCATGCTAAAATTAGCCTGAAGTTCTATCTCATGGGAGAAAAAAAAGTGATGTTTCGATATCATCTGCCAAATAAAGCATTGCAGTTGATATATTTCATTTGCTAATTACTAGGCTTGAAAGACTCCTCCATCCTGTCTAATTCCCCACAGTGTGTGGAATTAAATAAATATGGAAGACAAAATGGAGAACCCTGGGTCCTGTCAAGATATTCAGTATGATCCTACATAGTTAAGTACTCGGATTGAATTTTCTTGCCACCAATTGATAGGAATGAGACATTTAAGGGGTCTCTAAGTTTACAACTGACAGTTATTTTTTCTTTGGACATTTGCATCAAATGTTGCCAATGTCTTATTTTGTTACTAAACATCTATGTAAACATTTGAATAATAAAAAAACTAGTGTATATGAATTGTGTATAGAGATATGAATTGTCTTGTGGTTGTGCTTGGAAAATAATTTTTTTTACATTGGACTAACTTTAATAGTGAAATCCTCAATATGAAATTTTTGTGGTTTACATAACCATGCTTCTGAGTCCATCATGAAAGAATGACATGCCTGAGAATTGCACAGAAGATAAGAATTGATGTCATTGAGAGACTGGGAAACAGCCTCTGGGGCCATATCAAATACATTTTTCTGTTAAAAGTTTTTAAAATGTTTACCTTGTGATAATCTCCTGATTTGCTGCTCTTATGTGGTACTGGAACTGCTGTTCATGTCTTTAGACTGTAATTGCAAGTTTATTACAAGTACAAGAAAGTCTATTTCATCAGAATTTTGGAAATTTCAGCTTGGGGGCAGATGAGCTGTCCCGTTCCTGCAGGGAATGTTGCCTAAACTGAAATCAAAACCTATATTGACCCACTTAATTATCTTGAACAAGAATCTGAACCCAGACCAAAATGCATGGTTCAAAGCTGAACAGAAGCCTGAGTGGAACAAATGATTTCCCTTCACCGGAGCTATTCAGCATCATCAGGCTCAATGGCCACATCCTCTCTGACAGCTTGCATTGGAGGGCTATGTACAAAAGGAGCAAGAGGGGGAGGGGGTTGTTTTATAACAGTTCAAATCCTTTGGAGCCAGTGCTTCTCATGAAGTTGATAGCTAGCTCCTGCTGTTTACCTTTGGTTCACATTGCAAACTTCTACCTTGGGATTACTTTGGTCTCCCATGAGATGGACTTTCAAGAAAGAAGTTCATATATGTCTCTGTTTTCATGCCTCAAACCATTGACCACTTCTGGTTTTCAGACTTGAATGGAGTTTGCTTGAATTTTTCTCACCTCTGAAGACAGTGCAAGATGTCCAATACTGACGGACAAATAAAACGAGGCGTTTTGGTCATTTTCTTTTCATTGGTCTTGGATCTCTTGGCCTTTACTGTCATTCTTCCACTTTTCCCATCGTTGTTTGATCACTATGAGAAGCATGACACTGGCACATTGTATTCGTCCATGAAGGCAAGTGTTCAGACCTTCCAACAGGCTCTTGGAGTTCCTGACAATTTCAACTCTGTGCTCTTTGGAGGTGAGATATCCTTTCTTTCTTAGGAAGCATGGCTTTTAACTAGAAAGAGATAAAAAATAAAAATAAATTTCAAGCTGGGGATGTAACTGTTACCAAGTCCAGGTGGAAGTGGTAGCCTGAAACCTTTATTACCCCTTGATGCCTATTTTTCTTTTTTTTTCCTTAACATTTGTCATCTTTTTCACCCTTGAATCAGTTATTTTTCTTTAAAAGAGGCTTTTCTATCAGGAAAATTTCAAGGAAAAAATTAGCTGAATGTTAACTCTCAATTGAAAACCTGAAAGGCAAAGTGGTCTATCTGCAAAAAATTATTTCCTGGAGCTCCACATGGAATGAGTGAATATTCCAGTGACTATCATGTTAAAGGATAAATGTCAGAAAGGATGTCATGAAAGGAACTAGGTAAACTAGGTAGTATGAAAGGAACAGAACCAACACCACTTTTTTTGGAAATTTTTTCTGGATAGACCACTTTACCTTTCAGCCCTTCAATTACAAGGCTATCTAGGAAGAGCTGTTTGGTAGCAGTGACATGTTACCAAGTGCTCCTAAAGTCTATGTCTAAGTCTAAGTCCATAAATCATTGCCAAACAGTGCATAGAGTGGCCAGACATTATCCAGAATTTATATGTACAACCACAACAAGACAAGCAATATTCAAGTACCTGGGCATACCAAGGTTCCAGGAATATATTTAATTGCTTCAATTTCAGCTCTTAAAGAAATGATCACCAAGCCAAAATGAGACAAAAAAAAAGCTTCCAAAAAGTCAGTTTAGTAAGAAAATGAAATGAAATTAATTGCTCTACTATTATTTAAATCACTTGGAAACCCTGCTAGTAATTTCATTTTTTTTATACTGAAGGTTCTCTCAATGAAAGTTTTTGAAGGTTTTACATAGCATAGATGGTATGGTTTGTACTTCTCAGGGTTGATAGGGTCCCTATTTTCCTTCCTCCAATTTTTATCATCACCACTGGTTGGAGGATTGTCTGACATCTATGGCAGGAAGCCTCTCCTTCTCATCACCATGGTATGTTGCATCACATCATTGAATATGTGTATCTGGGAGTAAATAGATGACTGTGCGACTGTTGCCTGTCATTGGGAACTCCATTTTAGGCTGGAGGAGACTCACTATGAATATTAAAAAATGATTTGGAATTTTACTTTTTTTTTTGCAGGTTGGAATTCTGGCCTCCTATGCCCTCTGGGCTGCAGCAGACTCTTTTGCTGTTTTCATCTTAGCTCGCATCATTGGTGGATTGAGCAAAGGCAACATCAGCCTCTCTACAGCTATAGTTTCTGACCTATCTTCTGAGAAGACCAGGGGTAAAGCTATGGTAGGCCCATTTCCTTTTTATTTTCTCTTAGGTTTCAAGTCATGTAGCTGATCACATGGTTACCAAAATTCAAAATACTACTGGCTTTTTTGGATGGCACACATTTTGTTATCTAAGACTAGAGTAGGTATCTAGAAAAAAAACCTCTATCTCCAGAACTTAAGAAGTTTGAGATTGCAGGTCCTTAAATCTGGCATATTTGAATGTGTGAGAAAAATTATCAGCTCTCATCACCCCCATCAAGCTCCAAAACAAATGCCACAGTTTTAACTAAGATATTGATGTCAAACTCAAACCTGAAACACTTCTTTTCTCAAAAATTGCTTCACTGGAGATGACTGCCTTTAATATCCATCTGTATATCTGTTTTGTCTTGGCAAATTCAGGTTTGGCTATATTCAGGTAGGAATGTATAAACAAAGGAAGAATTGTGGTAAATATGAACTGCAATAATGCATGCCTTTCCTGTGAATCATTCTCCTTGCATTCAGGCCCTAATTGGTGTGGCCTTCTCAATTGGATTCACATTGGGACCTGTCATTGGTGCAGCATTTGTGGTGTGGTCCAAAGGTACTTCCAACTGGTTTATTTACCCTGCTTGGTTTGCCATTATTCTCATGGTCCTTGACATCATCTATGTTGTGTACTTCTTTGAGGAGTCTCTACCTCTGGTGAGATGTGCTTTCTTGCTCTAAGTTTTCTTACAGATGTGAAATTTCTGAACTGACTTGAATATAATTGGCCATTCTCTAGGAGAAGAGGAGTGGATCTGTGACTGGTAGCCTTGGACAAGCAGCACACTTCATCAATCCCAGCTCTCTCTTTGCTTTCCACCTTGTCAAGGATCTTAAGGCTGAAGGTCAGAATGAAAGGAAATATCCTCAATCCTTGCTCATACATTGTGTCATATGTCATCATGCTGAATTGTTTTGACTTAGAATGGAGAAATTTGAAGCGCATTGGCATGATCTACTTCCTGTACCTCCTCTTCTTCTCTGGCCTTGAATTCACCCTCACATTCCTCACTCACATCCACTTCTCATTTGACTCCATGAGACAGGGAAGGATGTATGCATTCATTGGCATCACCATGGCCCTTCTACAAGGTGTCTTTGTGAGACGAATTCCTCCAGAGAAGCAGAAGATGTTTTCTCTCACTGCAAGTTTCTGCAATCTTTTTTTCTCCATGAAGTTTTGCCATAAACCTTTGTACTTTTGGTTTACTATTCTTATGGTGTGAGTGTTTGTGTTCTTCAGTTTGAGAGTTTCTCATGCTGAATAGTAAAGAAAAATAAGTACTCTGTGAAACATGTTCATTTCTTTCCAGGGGTTAATGTCCATGGTTCCTGCTTTCTTCATCATTGGGTTAGCCACCACCACTGCATGGCTGTATTTTGGCCTCTTCTTCTTTTCTGCTGGTATATTTCAACCTTCTTGCAATCTTCACCAAAAATCGCAGTTATTATATTTATGCACTCACTTTTTTTTTCTTTTTAGGCTCTGCAATAGTTGTTCCTTGTCTGACAACACTTGTTTCTGGATATGGAGGTGAAAGACAGAGAGGTCTTGTTTTGGGAACATTTAGAAGCCTTGGAGCCTTAGCTCGAGCCATTGGCCCACTGGTTGCTTCTCTGGGTAAACAAGATTGCTTCCATAATTAATGCATAATTGCTCTTTCTATATGCCTTTTTTACAGGGTAAAGAAGTTGCTGAACTCTTTTTTTATTATTATTTTAGTTTACTGGAGTGTTGGACCTGCCCTGTGCTATGTCCTTGGTGCAGTGTTGCTGATCATCCCATTCAAAATGATGCAAAAAACCAACATTCCAAATCAGTTGTGATATACCTGTTGAATTCACATGCATTTCCAAATGACATTCTTGTCCTCGATGTCCTGGTTGTGAAATTACATGATATTTGCTACTGCTTTGATGCTTATGCTGCTCAAGTATATGGACCTTCTTCAAGGCCACAGACCCTACGTCTAAAAGACATGGTCCCACCCTTGACATTGTCAAACAATGCTTCTTCCTGTGATGTTTTGATAACTTTACACAGTGAATTCCTGCTAGGAGAATGTTCTATCGCTGTTGGTATTGGTATTTCTTTAATTGAAATTCTCCCTTGTTATCTCTGGTTGTTGAAGGTGAAGTTAAGTGGCATGGATTGCCATTTTGTTTGAGAAGCATCTTGAATTTTGTATTCATTGTTTTCTTTGCAGAAAATAAAAGAGGCATAATGAAACGAAAGTTGTCCTTGTTAGATTCTCTAGAGTTCACTTCTTTACACTACCTGGAGCATTACACCTACTGAGGGGGGAGGAGCGCGGCGGCGACGGCCAGTAGGACCATGGGTAATTTTTCTCCTGTTCTGAATGAACCCCAGGGTCTGACTTTGGGTAAACTGAACCCAGGTAAAGTAAGGCAGAGCTATTTTCAAGCATTAGGGGTTAAATCAACCTGTATTATTTTTGAGGCTTCCAGGATGGTGCACGTTTTTCTAGTCCAAATTGACGCAGTTAATGTGCAATACTTACGCTGGGATGTAACTGAAATTCTTGGTACCATAAGTGCTGAGATGCTGCAAAATAAATAGCGTGAGGTTGCATCTGGAGCTCAGATGTGTGAGCACATTTGAAAATGTGTTCACACTTACACTCATTGTGCTTAATTTACTTCACAGTTTGTGAACATCTTTCTCATTGGTGTACGTCGGAATGATTATTTAAAAATGCCAAAAACCAGTAATAGTGAATGGTGGAAATGCAGGTGGCATTCTATGTTGGTAGATGTCGGATGAACACCAGCCAGAACATGAATAATATCGTAGAACCAGAAATGTCGAGTGACGAGCGTCGTCTCATTGAAGCCATAGAATACTGTCAAGCTTAGGTGAGTTAGAATCAATCTTGGTCTCAGGGAATAAAAAAAAATTATATCTTACTACCCTTGAAGTCGCCTTGACTTCTTCAAGAATCCAGCGAATGAACAGAAGAGCTGGTGCGCACAAGAGAAGGAATGTAGTTGAAGGAGGAATATGGCCTTGCTAGGCGAATTCGAGGTCAGAGGCGACAGGGTCAGAATATGCGTTCGACTAAACCAAATCATTGTGCCAAAATTATTTGCTAACTTATTATGAAAGTCTTCGTAACTTCCCAACTTCGAGGGTGGAGGTTACTTAATATGACATGAAGTGTAATGGGAAAAGATTATCAGTGAAGTGAGGATTTCGTTCATTTTTCCATCAGTTCAACAGTCTCCGTGAGATCTTCGTGTCGTTTTGTTACCGTTACTGAAATTTTGCCGTTATTTTTCGCCATATATTATTTTCGTTATGCTCAGGGTCCTGGCTCGAGGCAAAGAGTCATTCGATGTTCGGATTACTCGCGGAGATCATGTCTTGGCCCCCTATCGAGCCCATCTTGCATCCTGATTTAGTGTACAGTACGTCATCAAATCGAGTTATGAAGCATAATGAGACGTCTCCCTCTCTAAGAAGGCACTTTATATCGGCCAAGTTTCTCAGCAATTCACATATGCACGCAGAATATCCTGCCACTGGGATGCATACAGAATATCCCATCAGCGCTTTCTAAGAAAGCAATTCACGTCTTGAAGAAAGAAATTCATCGACCAGGTCACACTGTACACAGCCCCGTCAGCAGCATGCGAATGAGGGGATGGTGAACATCATCACATCGGTTGGGAGCTGTCGGGGAAGAATTGTGTGCTTATGGTCGAGCAGGAGTCCAAATTGCTTGTGATCGTCGTGTGCCTAATCCTCAGGTTTAAGGTATGCGGCTCCCTCTCTGCTGACTCACAGCAGCCAAAGAGTTTGCGGCACCCTTCCAGGACGAGCCCAGCAGGGACTTCTTCCTCCTTGTTACAACCTGAACGAGCATTACATTCCACATCACCGAGGGGGAAGACGGACAAAATGCAAGTGAACTGATCGAGGAAAGCAGAATCCGAGTGACCTGTTAGCAAGCTGATGACGATGGTAACAACAGTGCCGGAGATGAGCCCCATGTGCAAGTATAGCAGATAAGAGATGTGGAAGACGCTCCTCACCGTCGACCCCTCCACCCTAGCGACGCGGCAAGAAAGAGTCAATTGATACGGCGATGAAACAGCTGATGGAAGACGGGGGAGAGACGCACTGGAAGGCAGCTCCCGCTTCCTCGAACGCCACCAATGTGATGTTCAGATCGGCAGCGCAGCCCATCACGGAGGAAGGCAACTGTTTGGGCCTGGGGACTCCGACGATGAAGGATCCAAAGCCTATCCAGCATGCCACGACCAGCGCCACCAGGGTACCCGAGACTGCGCCCTGCGAAGTCGCCCGGTGTCACCCTAGGTGTTCGTGGGTTCCTCCGGCCCGATGAAAAACAACAGATTTCTCACCTTTTTATTCACGAACGGGAAGAGGACGGAGGTGAGGAAGAGGACGAGAATAGGGGCACCGATGGTAGACGTCACCGTGGCGCACACTTGCAGGACACCGCCCAACCTTCCAGCCAGGAGGGCCAGGGAAATGGCTATAACTCCGTACAAAGCCGCTGCCATATTCAGATCGATGTAATTGTTGCCTCACGAGACATCGAGTTAAATCGAACCTCGTAATGCCACCTACCGAGGGATTTGGTGAGTAAAGCCGATTTAGATTCGTTCAATTTTCTTCCCCATCGGAACTGCCTCACCCCGTCCTCCCACGTGACGGCAGCCAAGGAATTCAAGCCAGACGAAAGCGTGCTGAAGGAAAGCGACTGCGACGGTCAGACTGACCGAGCTGGCATCTCAGGCAATCCGGAGACAGAACGCATGCAATCGATACCTGAGGGCTCCACTAAAGAGGCACGCGAGGAAAACACCTGGGAGGCCCGTGAAGTGGCCCAATTTGTCGGTGACAAAATAGGGGATTATCTCGTCCTTTTTATTGATTATTCCCGCTCGCAACGGATCGCAAGAGGCGTAGTTGGCGAACACGACGACGCCGGCGGAGCAGGCCAGGCTCACCAAGACCACGACCCCGGGGACGTTCAGGAGCAAAGCCCTATCATGAAACAGTCAGGACCATAGAACAATTTTTCATAGTTGTAGAACACTAGAATCCTCGCAGGATGGGTGAACTGGGTCTTTACCGAATGTCAAATAATGCATTTTACTCACTATAAAGATCACACAAGAGAAAGTTTCCCGCAAGTGTACTTCGAAAGTCAAGACAAGACTTTCCTCCTAGTTTCAGATACTTGTGAATTTCATATGACTGGCATAACGATAGCACTTTACTTGTCAAACACTTTACAGTGGGACTGCCTAGGAAGTTGTTCATGGGGAAGGTACAACGTTCACATCCGGCTCGATTCAAAGCAGTTGGTGACACCAACGGAGGAAACACCAAGTTCTGTATCACGTTGAGAAACTAGTATTTAAAAAAAATTATTTTCATTCCCTAAATGTATTTTTTTTATTACCATTCTTCCAATTACCTACCCACGTGGTGGCAAATATTTTATTCACACCCCTTACCGTACCATTGGGCCTGACGTTTCGTCGGCAGACTGCAGTAACGTTGAACCGACGCCTGATTGGCCCCGTGGGCCAGCATCCACATGACGGTCGTGTTGCTCACGAGCCACCAGAACGTGTGCCGCTCGAAGACGTCACCTGAGAAACTGAGGAACGAGCATCGATACAGGGAAACTCCTCGATACGCATTTTGTCTCGTCGCAGAGATGTGACCGACTTGAAGAACGTGATTCGTTGATATTCCGCGTTGATCCGCCAGACCTCGTGAATCCCGCCGACGAGAACCGTCCCGTAAATGATGATGACGAGCATGCCGCCGAGCATGATGCAGACTTGGAAGACGTCCGTCCACACCACGGCTTTGATGCCGCCCTGAAGAGAGAGAGAGAGAGACGTCGATGCGAGGGTCCATGAGTCCCAAATGGTACAATGAATGCGGATCGACTCCGAACATATTTTCATTTGCCCTTTTGTTCTTTTCGAATCGAGTTCGTAGAATTTGGTCCGCGTTTCGGGTGCATTAAAAAAAAAATCGAATCTGCAAACGTCCGAAGCGAATCCACATCGACACGACGGTGCAAGCGAGCTCACGATGGCAGTGTAGAACGTGCAAATGGTCCCGGCCAGCACGATGGCGACCCACTCCGGGATGGTGGTCACCGCGCTCACGGCAACCACGGGAGCGTACAACGCCACGCCCATGTAGAGGGTCATCTGAAGCACGAACAGGAGACTCGCGAAGGTCCGCACCATCTTGGACCTGTACCTCAGCTCGAAGTACTGCAAAACGGGCAGAGGTTCGAGGCGTTCGGTCGCAGCAAAGCGAGCCGCACGGCAACCGCACGGGCGACTGACCTCGAAAATGCTCGTCGGCTTGAGAGGATAGAAGATGGGCAGGAAGACGACCGTGGCCAAGGGGATCCCGATGCAATACCCGATGATCTGCACCCACCATTCCGTCCCATTGGCATAGATTTCAGCCGGCGTACCTTTGAACATATCGTCGTATAAAATGCCTGTGCAATTGTCAAGTGAGTGCAAAAGCTCCTACACTTTAGTTGGCGTGTGCTATCGATGGCTCATTCTACGAAATGAGCGCTGCAGAATATGAGTCAGAGTGACGAAAAATCATCAATTACATTCCTGCGTGCGATAAATGTAGCCATGGAATTCATTATTCGTTCTTGTACAGGGTTGGACAAAAATCGCGCTTCATAGGAATAATCACAGTGTTTACATGTTTCTACAGCTGCAGTTAATCCTTGTACGGTGGTTAATCCTTGTTAATCCGTGGTCGGTGGTTCGCAACTGGTGTGCCGCGGCACACCAGTTGCGAACAGTTGGCTGCAAGTAAGGCTTAGGTGTGCCGCACATAAAAAAAAGGTTGCGAACCACTGCTGTAGGTGGCTGAAAAACAAAGCAATTGAGAAAGAGATTGGAGCGTAGCTTCAAAGAAGCTTCATGCGCAAATGTGCCTCGCCTATGATGAATGCATTCAGAACTTGTGCCAAAAAAAAAAAATTCCTTCCTGTGGAGCGTGACTTTAGCCCAACCCTGCATGTCATCGACGGAATGAATGACGGTGACATGAGACATAGAGAAGGAAAAAAATTTTTTTTTAAATCCAACAGAAACCTTCCCGGCATCGAATCCGCGAGACGAGCGGACGCGCAGAAGCGTCATACCGAGCAGCAGAACGGCCGAGAGGTAAGTGGCGACGAGGGACAGAGTGATGGGAGTCAGGGACAGCCCCTTGGAGGCCACCACGAGCTCCTTGGCCGTGTCCTTCCTTCCTTTCCACGCTTGGTACACTCCGATGAGGAGAGCCAGCAGTAGGGATCCGACGAAGAGGGCATAGTCGGTCACCGACAGGGATTTCTTCTCCATGACCACGGGCTCGTTTCACTTCTTGCAGCCCTCCCTGCTCGGAGAAAGCCAATCGAGGTAGGTAGATGGGAATCGGTGAAGTGCGCCGTGCACATCGATTTGTCCCTCGGCACTCGAACGGCGAGAGGGGGTACGTCTCCACGAGCCTTGGGGCGGAAACTGCAGCGACTGTCTCGAAACAATGATGAATCGATGCAAAGGTTACTTTTCTACAGTGAACCTCTCGCGTATGTTGCGAGGTGAGTCGCGAAAAACAGACAGAAAGAATGCTTTGGTACACAATTTCAAAGAGGGCTATTGTAAAGGAACGACAAATTGAAGATGCTTTATTGAGAACAAAGTATGAGGTATAACTCGATTAAATTTACTATGGAGAAATAATACCATTCGGAAACGTATGGCGCACATAAGCGGAAAATCCTACCATTTTTTTCAACAAAAAAAAATAAAGAAAATCCAAAGAATTGCCGAGTAAGGATGGACAGCGGTTTCGCAACGCTGGAGACGGCAGCGTGGATCATATTGCCTGGTTGTCTAGGCAACTTCCAGCAACTTGTCATTTCCAGATCGTTCAAATGTTTGGGATTACTTTGGTAAACTTTCTTGAGAAATCCCAGGGGAAAACGACACAAGGAATCAGGTTTGGATTTCTTACTGGTTCAATTTGCCACGCCTGGTCGCATTGCGACTTTTAAAAAATATATAGTTTCTTTAATTTTTTTTTCACGAGGGAAAAGTTGTTGAAAAGGTTTGCCGTTCAAGTTCTTTATGTTTCCAAAGAGCACACTTTCTGCATGTTTAATTTCACCCGGTTATACCCTTTAATTTTGTCGTAATGAAGCTTTATTTCCCATGCAATTACTTTTCAAGGACTCTGCACAGCGCCTATACGATGTATTCCGATCCAGTTCCATCTCGGTGTGCGAGACTCGAGCCAATCTATTTGTGAGATCCATTTCCAGATCGTCGCTGTCGGGATTGTAGGGACCAAAAACACGAATCTGTCGTGTCTGCGCCGCGACTTCTCGGGTGAGACGAATCGCGTTTCCCGTTCGACCGGTAAAAACGACGCCGAACGTCGGCAAAAGCCGTGGGGGAGCGTCGAACCCTGCGGGTTTTTCGAGAGATCTTCAGGAACGATACCGATCCACGAAGCGATGATAGAATATCGTATCTCGCGAAGGGCCGAGAGCAAATGGATTCTGTGCATTGATGCCACGATCTGATTTTTTCTTCCTCCGTTCACATCACTTCACGTCTCATGATTGCAATAGGCCTCAATTGCGCGAAAACGAAAGCTTTCCATGCTTCTGAAAAAGGTAAAGCCGCATCCAAGGCGCTCCTTCTTTGAATCCATCTGCGTGCTGTTAGCTGCGATTTCGCGTAACGCGATCGGGCGGCATGGGCGCACCAATAGGAGGGGCCCCCCCCCTCCTATAGGGGGGGGGGGGGCGGTTGCCTCTTACCATCTTTGAAAATGGCGGAAAGAGAAAGATCGATTTCCTTAAATTTTCAATATAATTGTATTGAAATGCTGTGGTTAGAAGAATATCCATTGTTCTAATATAGGAAGTTAGAAGAGTGTCTATTCTTCCATTATTCTATGAAGTAACACGTTGCGGTGTACTGGTATTTTCATCGTACCGCAATATTCGATACTCGTGGTAATCATACCGACCCCTTCTACATTTATCGATACGCCACGGCATGGAAACTGCGGGATACCGCCCATTTTCGTACCGCCACCACGGTATGGAAACCGTAGGACCCCGCCCATAATCGCATCGCCGCCACGTCGTCATTCCAAGACTCATTTCTAAATTTAACCCTAGAAGCGGCAAGGTTTAAACCCTGTGATGGGTGAACTGTCGATTGATCGGCAGTTGTCGCTTCTAGGGTTAAAAAATTTACTTTTTAAACTATCTCCAACCCCCCCCCCCCCCCCCCCCCCCNTTTTCCCCCCCCCCCCCCCCCCCCCCCCCCCCCCATCTTCATCCACGATGACGCCCACCGCCTGAGGAAAACCGAAGCCCTCCTGGAGGTCACAGGAGTGCATTTAATCCGGACTCATGGACCTAGATCCGTCATTTCTGGGTTCGACTTGGTCCTTGACTGTGCCATAGGTTCACACGTGTTAGTGTGCCTGAGCACCCAATACCTTCATCGTGTATTATGAAGATGTGAGATGTGACGATATTACAACCACCGCCCTCCCCTCCCATCCGCTCCTCGTCGGTATCACCGAAGTCCCTACCGGAAAATGCATCGCATACCGCAGCGTCTTACCGTGAAGGCGTCTAATTTGGATCGCAGATCGGGATCTCGACGAGGGTCTGGCCTCTTAAATAAAAGAAGGCGCAACGAACGAGCGATGAACAACGCGTGGACCACCCATATATCCCCTTCCAGTGAAATTACGCAGCTGCACTCCATCGGATGACAGGGTTCTTGCATGTGGAAGGTGCTTCCCGAGAGGGATAACCACTTCTTTCAGAAATAATCGACGAGGACTAATCGGTCTCAGGGGGGAATGCATATCGTATCAAAAACTGGAAGATGTATCATCCGTTGTCCAGACTCCGACCGCCGGGGAACCCACGCGGTTCGCGACCGATTCACGCTCCCAGCACGAATCGGTCGCGAACCGCGTTCCCCGGATCCCAGCTTTTATCGCACGCCTTTATCACGCGGACGGAGTGGTTTTAAGGCCTCTTCCCTCGGTCGAGTCTCGCCCCGTTTTTTGTCTCCTCTTTCCGGGTCGGTCTCGATACTCAGGATGCATTTACTTCGCACTTGGATCGTGCTTGAGTCCTGTCACTCTCGTTACGATGATATATAGCGTACCGTGTGATCGTGTGCCTGCTGGAAGAGTCACAGACATCGAGTGGAATGAGAATAGAATTTTATATTTTAGTATTAGTAAATACTTGAATATTATAACTGTTAAAAGCTATTTATTTTTATGCAGATGCGATTTGCTTTCTGAAGAGCTCTTCGTAGTTCTGCTGCAAAACATGTATTAGCGCACGAACTGCTAAAAATATGGTGGAAATATTTTTCCGATTTCAACCGGAAAGAAGAGCTCACTCGACTCCCCCATTCATGATC
This sequence comes from Darwinula stevensoni, assembly GCA_905338385.1. Taxonomy (NCBI): domain Eukaryota; kingdom Metazoa; phylum Arthropoda; class Ostracoda; order Podocopida; family Darwinulidae; genus Darwinula; species Darwinula stevensoni. Next base: position 67,458 of record CAJPEV010000223.1, on the reverse strand, counting down.
GACACTTCATGCAGCAAAGAATGCTCGAAACCAGAGCTATAAGCAGGCCACAGGTCTTGGAAGGCAAAAAAAAAAGCATGACTCCAGAGTGACGGGCATCTTTCCCGCGGTTTCTTCACGACTGCGGATCCACAGTCGCCAATAGCTTCGAAGCAATTGGCGGCGTCAGCAATGGGCTTCCATTCCTTATGCTGGCTTCGAGCTCACTCAGTCCTACGGTCTGAGGTGATGTTGTTCAAAGCGTCACCTCCTGGCGCCTCAAAGTATGATCGTTACGTAATCAAGACGTAGAGAGAAATTGGGGTCTGAATTGGGGACTTCTGGAATTTTTCGCGAGCATTGCATCCATAGAGATATTAACGCCTCTAAGTCTTTTTTTCTCCCTTTTAATTCATCACGGCAGAGTTCTCTAGGGAACACGACCTCTCATCTCTCCTTCTTACAGGATTTTTATCGTTCTAGTTTCTTACAGCTTTGATCCCTTTAACTTCAACAGTAAAAGGCGAAGGTTTTCATTTGGCGACGTACTGGGAGCACGCTGTTGAATGATTGCATATATTGAAAACGTTAAACGAAGGTCCATAGGCACCTCGTCAGCCAGATTCATTTTCCCCTTCTTTCCCATTCCACCACCCATTCCGACACTTTTTTTTTGCATCCCTTTTTCTCTCGTTGCAGCCAAGGAAAGAACGATGGGCGGGAGAGAGAGGCCCTTCGAGACGACGACCATCTCCTCCGCCGAGTCCCTGCGCCCCTTCCATGCTTGATACATCCCCACGAGGAGGGTGAGCAACAGATCTCCCCCCCCCCCCCCCCCCCCCCCCCCCCCGCCACGTCACGACGCACTCGAAGGGCGGACTGCACGAATGCGCCCGCATCGGGCCGCGGGAGCCACGAAACTCACATCGGCGCGGAGCTGCCCCTCCCGGCGAGCGGCGAAAACGGATCCAAAGAGGAAGTTCGCTGCGTGCGAGGAAGAAGCGACCGGATTCACGGAGTCCTTCGGTCAGAATCACATCCGACTGCAGCGGGTGAGGCTGACACTCGACTGATCGTTAACAGGGACCATGATCTCTTGTCACGCGAGTTCCTACATTCATCAACTCAAGGCCAACTCCATCCCCATGCACGTCAATCGAACTCATCCCGCTTCAGCGTACCTTACGTTCGTATCTCAAGGTCGCGAGGCGTCGGGCCAGAGTGCATACAAAAATTTTGTCCTCGGTAGGGGAAGCATCACGTGTGCGTGAGTGAAAGCCATATCGAGTGAGAAATGTGTCTCTATCCTGTATGGGGACTATTCATTTTCTTACGTGAAAAGTACCGAATTCAGAATCAAGGGACTCTCAATTCTGCCTGCACCATTATTCATCATGAGCCGCCAAGAGTAAGCCGCCAAACTTCGCTCAATTGAGAGAAAGCAAAATACGATGAGAGTAGTTGTAGGCATCTTGACTGCGACAACTTTATGAGATAATCGCGCTGATTTTTTTTTCAGCAATTGAGCACACATTTACAGCTTTCCAAAATAAATGAAAATGATAAAATAATAATTTTGTGGTATGCTCCTCTAGTGAAAGCACACAGGCTCATTTGAAAACTACACCCTGTTCGTTAACCAACGAGTTCCGCCACTTGAAGATTAACCTTCCTCCTATTCTGCTTGGTGAGCAATGTAATATTGGTTTTAGATAATAAAAAAATTACTCCGGAACTTTTCTCTCGTTCAACAAATCGACCCTATGTATCTCAAGTGCTTGTAGAGAAATCTTAAATGACTTCTGTGAGAGCGTCCTCAGGAATGTATCTCCGATAAGGCAGGATTGTCGAGTTTGCAGGGATTGGGAATACCCATCGTAAATTCCTCATCTCATCTCATCCGATGAAACGGGACCATATATCTTCATACCAACGTCGTCCATGCGCTGAGCTCTCGCGCAGAGCCGATCTCACCGAACGTTTTCCTCGTTTCCTCTTCGACTACGCATCGAGGATGGTGTCGAAGAAGACCCTGTCAGCAGTTGATTATGTCCTCTTCTTCGGGTCTCTGTTGCTCACCCTCCTCGTGGGGATGTATCAAGCATGGAAGGGGCGCAGGGACTCGGCGGAGGAGATGGTCGTCGTCTCGAAGGGCCTCTCTCTCCCGCCCATCGTTCTTTCCTTGGCTGCAACGTATATATCTGCTATCATTCTACTAGGTGAGATAAATGCTGGGCTCAAGTTGCCTCTAAAGTACGCGTACGTTGAAAAATTGATCGTACTCTGTAACTACTTTGTCACGGTAAAACTTGATCCTTTCCCGAATTTTCCCTGCTCTGTCCTATTCTCAGTTGTTTTTGCTTAAGAAACTTTCCAAATCGCAATGTCAAAGGAACCTCAAACATAACGGATCCACTGCTCCAGGACGAGAACCTCGTGAATGATGAGTGAAGTATGTGCGAATCGATTCATGAATGTTTTCCACAGGATTCCATCACATGAGGGAAAGTTAAAATATCAGAGTGCCCTATTTATTTTCGGTGGAATATGAAAAAATGAATATGATTTTCTTTATTCCCACTTCTGTCAACAATCCACATATTTAAAGCCATCGCAACTTTTCCTCCTGTATCTTGCCCGTACCGACACTACTGTCGGACTGAGCAACACTAACTTTCTTAAAATGGCAAGGAACTTTATTACTGCCGATATCTTCCCTGAGCACAGGGGTATGTGAATTGAACAATGGAAATTGTATTTTTTCTTTCACAGGAACCCCAGCAGAGATCTATGCAAATGGGAGTACGTGGTGGACGCAGATATTCGGGTATGCCTTTGGTACAACGTTGGCGGCTTTGATCTTCGTACCTGTTCTGCATTCGCTCAGACTCACGAGCCTCTTCTCAGTACGTCTTTTCAGAACACTGAAGAAATCGGCCGGAATCTCTGGCTTTAATGGCGTTCATGAGTTCGGTCAGGGCGAACTGCACAGCTTTCATGAGTTCGGTCTAGGAACCTACTGTTCCAGTACCTGGAGATGCGATTCGAATCGAAGCTGATGCGATGGACGGGAACGCTATTGTATCTTTTTGGGACCACCCTCTACATGGGAGTCGGGTTGTACGCCCCAGTCATTGCCGTAAGCTCGGTCACCGACTTCCCCGAATGGGTCGGTATTGCCGTTTGTGGCAGCATGTGCACCGTCTACACTGCCGTCGTGAGTTCTTTCCCAAACTGAATGTTCCGAAAAACTGAGTTGTGCGAATATGAATGTGAACCAAAATGACTTTAGGTCTTTTTTTTAAGTTGCTTCCAGACTATAGCTCGCAGCTGAATTGCCATAATTTAGTAGTAGTAAACGATCTCAAAAGTGATTTGAAAACATGTTAAATATGTTCTTAGGACTCCCCTCCATTTATTAAGCGTAACAGTATATCAACCGGACTCAATATAGTCGTCTTCTTCCTTTTATTAACGTGAAGTCCGACGGAACGGAGATTCATGGGAGTTTTATTCACTTTCGCAGATACACGTGTCCCAGAGAAGGCAGTACCCCAACTTGTGCAAAGTTTGTTGCGAAAAGCTTGCTCATAAATTTGTCCGTTAAGTTATGAAAAAGAAGGAAGGGACCCAGTCAAGAATTTTCGTTGGTCTATGGCAGCCTATAGCTGGGAAAGTCGGCTAATCTTCGGGGAGAGAGGTGGGTGGGTGGGAAGGTGTGAATGGGTGTTCTACATAATTTAATTAAATGATTCGTTAGTGAACTTCGGTCCACTCTTCATTTAAGAGGCGGACAAGATTGCATGTAATTCTTCAAGGCTTCTTTCCTCTTTATAGGGTGGCTTGAAGGCTGTGGTCTGGACCGACGCCTTACAAATATTCCTCATGTTAGCCGGTGTTTTGGCCGTCATAATATACGGTGTTGTGGATGTTGGAGGTTTTCAGCAGGTTTGGAGCATTGCCGAACAATATAACCGAACCGAGTTCTTCAAGTGAGATTGTATCTTCTCTACTCACGAATTTGGGGCTTTTTTTCTCCCCGCCTTCTGTGGTCTTCTCTCCTTGGAGGTCCATCTCGTCAACTCTCTTTCAGTACATCTTTGAGTCCATTCGAGAGACACAGCTTCTGGTGGATATTCTTATCTCTAACCTGCAGCTGGTTAACCATGAACGGGGCTACACAATCCGCCATGCAACGCTACAACAGCTTACATACAATGCGAAAAGCCCAGCTGTAAGTATTATTCTTAGACTTAGGTATGATCGATCACTAACATATGGATAAAAACCTCTCTATTCTCTCGAGGTCTCCTTAGAGTGACTAATCATCCCGCATTCTATGGGATAGTCCCGAATTTAGCCATGCCATCCTCCCTCCCCCCCCTCCCTCTTGTCATCAAGTGCCGAATTCGAGCCTCTCCAACTTGGTCACCATAGGTCGGTCTTGCTCGCTGTTCCAATCGGTGTTGGGCTCATCTCCCTGTCCTGTCTGTCAGGAGTGGTTGCTTTCGCCAGTTACGAAGAGTGCGACCCTCTGAAAGCAGGCCTCATTCAGAAAAAAGACGAAATCATCCCCTTCTTCGTCATGGACAAGTTGGGACACCTCGTGGGTCTCCCGGGAGTGTTCTTGGCATGCTTGTTTGCCGGTGCCCTCAGGTAGGAGATATTCTAAATGACGCCGAAACTGATGTAGGAGTGTAGAAATAGGCGTCTCACGAGTATCACATCATTGCAGCACCCTGTCTTCAGGAATGAACTCTGTAGCAGCTGTGATCCTCGAGACCATTCGACAAACCAGGTTTGGGAAGCATCTCAATGCTAAACAGACAGCGACATATACCAAGCTTATCGGTGAGCAGCTTATCCAACTGGATCGCTTTGAAGCCTTTCCTTACAGTATCGAGACTTGACATATGTAAATAGACACCCATATTGAAAAGAAAACTTGTTTATTCTGGATCCACACAGCGCTGATGACAATTGAGTATGGTTAATACCTTCCGTCCTCTGATATGTACTTGTTGGACTGGGAAGGCCTATCTGGATCTCAGTGTGTGTCTACTTATGCACAGTACAGTACAGTCTCTGTACTGTGGATGCTCTCCCATAGCAACCGGGAGTGGATTGGTGACGATGGCCTTGGCTTTCATGGCTGGTCAATTGGGCGGCGGGATAATGCAAATGGTCGTGACTGTCACTGCCGTCACATCGGGACCAACTCTGGCTCTCTTCCTCACGGCTGTCCTCTTCCCATTTGTCAACAAGCACGTATGGAGGGAGGAAACTCCGCGCATTTGGAATGTATTTCTAAGCTTCTCTTGCAGATTCCTAGCGATCAATCTCTTTTTTTTCCATGGCTTTTCCTGAATGATGGTTATGAATCGGAGTTGCAGCTTCCCTGCAAGTTCGAATATGAGAAAAAATATGTCCAGGGTGCTTTTGCCGGCGTGATCGCGTCTCTGGCGATGACGTCTTGGCTCGGGTTTGGATCTTACATAATGGGAGTCCCTGGCCCCATTCCATTGGACTCATCCGTGCGTGGCTGCGATTTCAACGTGACCATAAAACCTCCTCCACCTTCGCCTAACCTCGACGAGTGAGAGTAATTTACTGGATTTTCGCAAGGAAATAGTGTTTCAAAAAAGCATTTTTTGGCGAATGTTCTCAAAATCACGTAAAGCTGGTGGTGAGGGAACCAAAATTTGTCCTGCACGTAGCTGACACAGACGAAAATATTTTCCTGTAAGCTAAACTAACCATAGGCGAATGCTTTTTATTACTTATAATCCTCTAGGAAAAAAAGCAAACAGAAAGGATAGAAGGGCTATGAATTCGTGCAACCACTCTTGTTATATTTTTATTTGGCGCACAAGAGATTTACTGCGCAATTCTGCCCAACTCTCTAACACCAAGGTTTTTACCTTAGCATCAGTCAGTCATCAACCTTGGGAAACGTGGGACAATGGAAGTTTTGGGGGAAGAAAGGAACTCCCACATAGTGGAAGCAGCGCAAAAGCTCAAAGTACGATACAATTCACAAGAAAAGCATGAAAATTTCTAGAATTGTAGCTTAGAAGTTGCTTACTTAAAATAAGTGAAACAATGCGAATGTTTGACCCATGAAGATTGCATCTCATCAGTTGAACACGGCATCACTTTTTTTTAGACTAAGCCACACTCTCTCTCGTTTCATGGCGATTATAAGTACTTTGTAATGTGTTTGTTCTGGAAGTGGGGGGGAGGGGGGGTGTGGAATCCTGGTGGAATGAATCGAATGAAGAACTACTTTTCCTCCCCCCCCCCCACGTTTCTTTCAATGCAGCAGGCACCAACAATTGTGAGATGGATCTGTGCGAATGTTCACAGCTATGGTTCTATGCGAAATTTACTTCCAGAAATTACTTTATGTGAAACTCTTCCTACCTGCATTCTTGCATTCTGGAGTAATTATGGTCGATCTTCCATAGGTTGGGATTCTCAAAATTCTATTACGTGTCATATCTATGGGTTTTTCCCTCCGGGCTTATCGTCGGAGTCGTCGTTACCGTCATCGTTAGCCTGTTGACAGGTGAGAAAACCTACAAATTGTTCCACTCGGACTTCCTAAGACTAACCGAATGGCCATGCTGGCTTCACTTTTCCCATTTTAAGGATGCGGATCTACGAGAGGAGTGAGAAGAGATTTGCTGCACCCTAGCCTTCCATCCGGATGTGTGTCCTCGGACTCACACGATTTCCGGGTTGAGAATGGACTCAACAGCTCGGAAATTCAAAATATTAGTTGCTCAGTCATAAAGATCAACGGCTTCGTCTCCGATGATAATGATGGGAGAGCAGTCCTCTGAAGTCCCCAAAACGTGGCTCTTCAACGGTTCATTGCTGCATCAAGAATAGCATTTTTAGTTTGAATTAAAATTGAAAGCGGAGATGAAGGAGACGACCGTGGTTTCTTCTTTTGCCTTGCTTTTTGCACAGGCTTGAATTCTTTGTTATTATTTGTCATTCTTTGTTATTCTAGAGTTCAATGCGGGCCTCAGGACACACTATTGATGTAAAATTTGTTCTGATCCCCGACCGCGTTTCACAAAAAAATTCAAAATATCATTTTTGGTTGGGTCTACGTTGGTTGAAAGTGTTCTTCCAATCTCATGACGTGTTGGTCCATCTTCGGCCTTCATCGCACGCCTCAAATCAATGCGATCGGTGGGTTCACGTGGAGACAACATAAGCGTTTACGAATAAGCTAACACATAGCCCACTTCATTCTCACAAAATGCTGCCAACGCTCTTTTGCTCCATTTCATTAGCACTCATTCTGAGTGAGTTCGGGTCTGTCGAGTCGCTTCATTAAGCGACTTGATTGCGCTATAGGCTTAGCCCGTCGGGTATGGGACTCAAATTCGTAAAAATCCATTTGCAATCGGAAGCAAAAAACGATGAATTGGAATTCAGAACCCTAAGGGAAGGCAGGAGACAATTTTGACATTCGAGAAACCTAATAGGCAACAGTAATTTAATAACAGATATTTGTCGGATGATAAGCTTAAAAGATGTGATAATTTGGACCTCAGCCCTCACAGTCAGACCAAGGCAGTAAAAAAAAAACCATACATGCAATGCATCTTGCATTGCAACGCTGGAGGACTTCCCCGGGATACGAACTATCCCAGTCACCCTGGAAAAGACATTCTCAGACCAGAAAGCGGAGCGACAGTCGAGGGCTGACTGAACGCGATGAGGCGATGGAAGAGACAGAAGGGGCAGATGACTTTGCCATGAAAGGCAAATGGGTCAAAAAGCCAAAATGGGTGACTCCGAATCGGTACCTACAAAGAGCATATCCTGCCTAAGCTTTTCAGAACCCACTCGCCTACCTGATGGGATAGTGTAATACCGAAATAATATTGATTTCGAAATCGGTTAAGAGTGACTGAGAGTGATTCATATGGACTCATTCACCCGACATGAGCCTAAATATTCTAAAATAATCCAAGTTGACAAAATTTTTTGAGAGATGCAAATTGATCTAGCAATGCATATGTGGCCAAGTCAAGAACATTACCAGAACTGACTGCAGCTGTCGAGGACACATTCCGAAAATTTTCATTTCCATGTCCGAAATTCGTCACTCCTCAGCTATGAACGATATCCGAGAAAGGTGTAATCCATGCATAGTGCACGATGGGGGGAAAATCTGAAGGATTGCCGTGAGATCGAACGTGGTGCAATTGTATGTCAGTAGAGGAAAGAGGAGACAGGTTCCTGGTGTGAAAAGAAAAAGGGGAGAATGCAATTCCATATACGAGTGCGACACAATGTAATGGTACCACAAGATGATTGCATTAGGTCTCGTCCTCCAGCGTGCATCAATGAAATCTGTTTCTCAAAACTGATTGCCAAAGGGAAAAGCTTCTCAATAGGAAATCCTTTTTGTCCATCTGCTCCTTCTGAATCGACGAGGAGGGAAGAATGAAAAGTAAGAACTCAGAACTGAATTTGTCCCTAACTGGCGCTTTCGTGGCGGCCAAAACGGTCGTGGACAGTTCGTTGCAGACAAAACGTCACGTGCATGTTTTGTCCTTGGATAATCTCGTAGCAGACACAGATTGTCGCAGCCACGCATCCGGTTGTTGATTGCTTCGAGGAAACTAAAGTGGGAAAGGCCAGAAGAGGGCATAGAGCTAGAACGTTGTTCACAATCCAGATTTGGTTTTCCTTTCTGTTCATTCCTTGGTATCGACTAAAACTTAATTATATCGAATGATTAACTAATTTGTCAATCTCGGTACGGCGATACTCCTCGATATTGAACGGGCGAACATGGTTCACTCAGATGAAGAATATTGTAATGGAAGGCTGGAGCGTTTGGTATTTGAGAAATATCCTTCAGGGATTTGATCTGATTAATCCCGAATAAAGCTTCGAGTTTTGGATATTACGATAGTATCCAGATAGTATTGTTTGTGCTAAAAATTCCGACCAATTGCCTCCCGTGTTTCCGAGATTCATACTTTACGTTTCCGTTCTATTTCCCGTTCTCCGATAAGAGAAGAGCACTCGAACTTAGAACGCCTTTTCTTTATGCTTCTTCCCAGTTGCCGCTGACGCTGCTGAGATGCATTTCATTTCAAGTGCTAACGTTAAGTGTCATGTGACGAGTTGTGCAAGACCTTTAAAAACCTGAAACAGTCATATCTCTGATAGGGAAGGATACTTGAGTTTTCAGGGATTATGATTAGATACTATCACCTGTCTTCATTTGATGGATCGGAACCTTCTATCTTCGCACTGACGGTGGTGATAGTTGCTGCATCCTAACCTCAAACCTTGCTCAACACAGCCAGGTTTCTTTTCCGAACTATTTTCCCTCTTAGCACCCTGTGTTGCTGATGGCGTCGAAGAAGACCCTGTCAGCAGTTGATTATGTCCTCTTCTTCGGGTCTCTGTTGCTCACCCTCCTCGTGGGGATGTATCAAGCATGGAAGGGGCGCAGGGACTCGGCAGAGGAGATGCTCGTCGCCTCGAAAGGCCTCTCTCTCCCACCTGTCGTACTGTCATTGGCAGCAACTTATCTATCTGCCATCGTACTCTTAGGTAAGACCAATGTCGAAATGAAGTAACTTCAAAAAACTTGGAACATTGAAACATTTATATTTGTTGACTTTGGCAGGGAAACTGTAACTCCTTCGTGCTAACTCTCTACGCCTACAAGTCCTAACTTCAGCAAAAATGCAAATGAACTTCTAGGTTCAACATTTGTCGCTATGCCAGCATCCAAAATATCCGAGGTTGTAAATAAGACGTATAGGTTCCTGATACGTTCCAAACCTGTTGTACCTCACGTTTTATTACGGTTGGAATATTAAAAGTTTAAGATGTTCACTTGAAGAGTCCTGAGATTTTGAATAACGGAGACTGCATTTTTCCTTTTGTAGGAACTCCGGCAGAGATCTATGCAAATGGGAGTGAGTGGTGGATGCAAATAGTAGGGTATACCGTAGGTACAGTATTGGCAACTCTGGTCTTCGTCCCCGTCCTGCACCCACCGAAGTTCGCGAGCCTTTATACGGTACGTCTTTTTTGAACACTGAAGAAATCATCCTGAATCACTAGCTTTAATGGCTTTCATGAGTTCGATCGAGGAATTTAATATTTCAGTACCTGGAGATGAGATTCGAGTCGAAGCTGATGCGATGGACAGGGACGTTATTGTATATTCTTGGGACCACCTTATACATGGGACTCGGGCTGTACGCTCCGGTCATTGCCGTAAGCTCGGTCACTGATTTTCCCGAATGGATCGGTATTGCCGTTTGCGGCGGATTGTGCACCGTCTACACTGCCATCGTGAGTTATTTCCTGAACCACCTGTTTTGGAGAAATAAGTCGCAATGAGGATAAGGATGGGTCAGACTTAAGTGTAAGCTTCATGAAGGCAACAGCTTACATTTGAACCGCCGTTGCCTTGAAAGCATTCACTTCTCATTAAGTCTATTTTTTTATTATCTCCTATGTACTAAAATGAAATAGTTCAGCGTCTATTGGACAATATTATCATTTACATACATAGTTGCGAGATTTATACATCTTTTCAAGCTAGTGATTTTTATGCACTTTTGCAAAAACGCAACCTGTAGCCCATCTTGTCTTCAGTTTTTAAAATTTTGTTTAGAGAAGTTTTCATATAATCTCGTCTGTTCAAATACAGATAATCAAGTGCATAAAAAAACCAACTACGTTTACCTCTGAAATATGTCAAGATTCGATGGTATTTGGCCTACTTAGTAACTTTGGGAAATTAATACCAAAATGGAGGCAGTCCTACGGTGAAACCCCTTTCACATACATGAGAATAGGAAATTATTGCTGAATTATTTCGGGGCGATTTCTACATATCGGTGGAAATCAGAGATAAGAAAACTTCGGGCAAATATTTTGACCCAATCTGTAAGAAAAGACAGACAGGAAGTGTGCTGAGCGGAGCAGTATATCCATGAGGCTTCTTTTCTCTTGATAGGGTGGCCTGAAGGCCGTGGTCTGGACTGACGCCATACAAATATTCCTCATGTTAGCTGGTATTCTGGCCGTCATAATATACGGTGTTGTGGATGTTGGAGGTTTCCAGCAAGTTTGGAACATTGCCCAAGAATACAATCGAACCGAGTTCTTCAAGTGAGATAGCATTATCTTCACTGACGGCTTCAGAGTTTTTTTTTGTGGTCTGTGGTCTGTGGTCATCCCTCGATGGAGTATCATCTTATCAACTCTCTTTTCAGTACATCTTTGAGCCCATTCGAGAGGCACAGCTTCTGGTGGATATTTCTATCTATCACCTGCACTTGGTTTACCGTCAATGGACCAACACAATCTGCTATGCAACGCTACAATAGCGTACCAACAATGCGGAAAGCCCAACTGTAAGTGTTATATTGGCATAGGTATTATCATCGACTCATATATGGGTATAAACTAGTATATTCCCTCGAGGTCGGTCCTGCTCGTGATTCCAATTGGGGTTGGGATCATCTCCTTGTCCTGCTTCTCAGGATTGGTTGCTTTCGCCAGTTACAAAGGATGTGATCCTTTGAAAGCAGGCCTCATCAAGAAAAAAGACGAAATCATCCCCTACTTCGTCATGGACAAGTTGGGACACCTCGTTGGGCTCCCGGGAGTTTTTTTGGCATGCTTGTTTGCCGGTGCTCTCAGGTAGGAGAAGGAATGGGAAAGGGAGATCTTATGATAGAGGCTGATGCTGACGTAAGAGTCGACGTCTAATAAGCATAATATTGTTCCAGTACAATATCTTCAGGAATGAACTCTGTGGCTGCAGTGATCCTCGAGAGTGTTCAACAGACCAGCTTTGGGAAACATCTCAGTCCTAAACAGACAGCGACATATACAAAGTTAATCGGTGAGTACCTTTGGTATAGTATTAATATATCATTTTGAATTCATTCGTTACCGGACTATGGATATTCTCGTGCAGCAACTGGGAGTGGACTGGTGACAATAGCCCTAGCTTTCGCGGTCGGTATATTGGGTGCTGGGCTTATGCAAATGGTCGTGACTATCACTGCCGTCACATCGGGACCAACTCTGGCTCTCTTTCTCACGGCTGTCCTCTTCCCATTTGTCAACAAGCACGTATGAGGGATGGGCCGGGAGGGGGGAGGTTGAGGTGGGGAAACCCCTAGCACTGGAATGCAGTTTTAAGTTTACATCATACTTAGACCCGTAAAGAATGAAAAACCCATAGGAATTGGCACGCTTACATGCCGTTCAAGTCTTCAAGTCATGTGTTACAATTGATTCCATGCAACTTATCCCTTTTCTCCATGATGTTTCCCTAAATTATGTTTATCAAGCGGAGTTGCTTCTTCCTTGCAAGTCTCACCGATACGAGAAAAATCTATCCAGGGCGCATTTGTGGGAGTGATTGCGTCTTTGGCGACAACGTCTTGGCTTGGGTTTGGAGCCTATATAGTGGGAGTCCCAGGCCCTATCCCATTGGATTCATCTGTGGATGCCTGCAATTTCAACGTGACCCCATCCCCCACTTCACTGCCACCTGATATCGACGAGTGAGGGCGATGAACTGAGAAATACTTTTTTCAAAGCTTATTTTGACGACTCTACTCTTAGATATAGTAAAGCTGGTAGAACTGGAATCCATCTTGACCATACATGATCTTGTGATTCCTGAAAAAAATATATAATATCCAATCAGTGCATCTCTGGTTTATGGAGGGCAATGGGATTCTCACTACTACTGTGTGGTTGAATTCCACGTTACAAAGATGCTTTTGCCTCCTCGGACATCTTTCCCACGCACGACTCTGTACCTCGCAGTATGGGTCCAGGGAATTAAGACTATATGTTTCTGCCAGATCTGGGGGAGGGAGGGTGTAACCAATGTGAAAAGAAGCCTCTGGATTCTTCCCAGCAGAGGCGTGCAGACCTCTTCCTATAGAGCTTCCTATATAGGGCGCTCAACCCACCCACCTCAGAGGGTATCCACACCCATACGTCGCCAACTCGATCGTGTGCAAAATGTAGTCTCTAATGTCATCCTCATGGCTCATATTCAAGCTTCATCGGTAACTTCGCGGTAATTCTTTGGAGAGCCTAATTTGCATCGACCAGGCAATTCACTGTCATCTGACACCCTCATCCGTCAAAAAAAAAACACGCACTAATTGATTTATAGCGGCACATTCAGATGTGACCGGGTCAGGACTCGAAGCTCATGGTTTTTGGTAAGCCCTAGATTTATCAAGGGCCATCTATGCACGGACTGACGACATTGACAGGTGTCACTCTTGGGAAAAATTCCTTTTGAAACTCAAATAAAAACGCGGAACTGTAACCCTCGAGTCATGACACCGGGTCAAATCTGAATGCGCCCAGCGGCTCCACAAAGAGTTATCCCAGGCGTATATGATGGGTTAGAATTTTCTCGATAAGCGCGAAAGGATTGAATGAAGAAAAGAATTAAATAGGGAGGTAGGAAATATGAAGGCCTCAAAAATTTTCTGGAAAGATTTCTTTCCGGGGACACTGATACCTAGTTACACTAGTTACGCAGTTCCGCAGTCACAGGGTTCCCTGCGATACCGAACAGTCCCACCATGAGTTTATCCACTTCTCTCAGCGGGTGTATTTAGTGTGTTGTAGTGGTGTTCACGTCTCTGGTGCGCCAGGTCCGCACCACACTTGTCGTGGCACTCACGACTGCATCCCAATCGGCAAATCCGCGTCCCCTAATCATGAACTTGTGCCACTCGACAAGGAAAAGGTCACAAGGTGCTGAGTCTCTGAATAGAGTGAACAACTATCATAATGGCTGTGATCGCACTTGCCTGTCTCAATACCAATGAGTGATGCAAATGAGGGCGCGTTGTCGCGCCGCAGACAGGAGTGCCGCAAGTGAGCTGTTGACCCTCGCAAAAGGTATCGGTGTCCCTGCAAAAAATAATGCATCCCAAACACTTTTTGATCGACCCTCCTAGAATGCAACCGGATTGAGAAGGAAATGAAGGTTGCATCAATCCCCCCCCTCCTCCACGTTCAATGACAGTCCTATTAATCTTAAACTCCTCAAGGGAAGGATCTACCTCCCACTCCTACTCCTCCTCGCGTCTCATCCCGAGTCTTAATTATCCCCTTAAGTGGGTATGACGTATATATCCGTCATGGTGAAACGCTCCTCAGGTGGGTTTTACTTTTTTTTGTCGCGATATATTTCAAGTTTGAGATAAATTCGAACCTTGAAATAGAGAACAAAATCGGAAAGAGTTGTGAATTTCTTTCACAACCACTAATTATGACTCCAGTGGAAGACTTCTGTGCGAGAAATTCCCCGCTTAAAGAGTTTCGGACGGGCCTCAAACAAGGAATTGCTTGGGTCGCTCTTGCGAAAGGTCGAAATGTGAGGTTGGTTTCGTTGTAATGGGTTGTAACGGTTTGGTTGGGATGGGCTCGTTCGTTACTTCTGAAAAGGAACTACGTCACAGTTACAATCTCTTCGCCAGAAAAAGAACTAGTTCCCTCTTTAAAAAAAAAAGTAACTCATTACAGTTGCAGTTCCCTTTTCATCGCTATGACATTCTCAGAATCACCACATAGGCTAATTCAGACTGAAAGAAGAAAAAAAATAGGTGGAACAGACAAGTGTGGGATCCTCATCGTCCTCATTTTTTACTGGCTATGATGACCGTATCAAACTTGACAAAAAAAAAAGAAAAAATACTACGGCTCCTTCCACGGTTAATGGTATCCGTCAGATCTGACATTACTTTTTCCTGTTCCTATGATTTGTAGTGAGTCACAGTAACGAATTACTACCCAACCCTGGTCGTACCCCAGGCTTAACCTGATCTGCAGTTCCACTCAAATTTTAGGGTTTGCACGCCCCTGTTCTCCAGTCCAAGGCCTTCAGCCACCAATAATGAAATCCGAGATGTGGCTGTAAGAGTGCTCGCAATTGTTTAAGCTAGATGACAGAGTTGCCTCCGTCTGTATCTGTTCTTTGTGCTTTCGTGCTTGCATTCTGCGATAATTTAATCCGAACTTTCACAGGTTGGGATTCTCAAAAGTTTTCTACGTGTCATATCTATGGATTCTTCCCTCTGGGCTTATCGTCGGAGTCGTCGTTACCGTCATCGTTAGCCTGTTGACAGGTGAGAAAACCTACAAATTGTTCCACTCAGACTTCCTAAGACTAACCGAATGGTCATGCTGGCTTCACTTTTCTCATTTTAAGGATGCGGATCTACGAGAGGAGTGAGAAGAGATTTGCTGCACCCTAGCCTTCCATCCGGATGTGTGTCCTCGGACTCACACGATTTCCGCTTTGAGAAAGGACTCAACAGCTCGGACATTCAAAAGATTAGTTGCTCAGTCATAAAGATCAACGGCTTCGTCTCCGATGATAATTGATGGGAGAGCAGTCCTCTGAAGTCCCCAAAACGTGGCTCTTCAACGGTTCATTGCTCCATCGGGAATCGCATTTTACGTTGAATTTGAATTGAAAGCGGAGATGAAAGAGAGGGCCATGGTTTCTTCTTTCGCCTTGCTTTTTGCACAGACCTGAATTCCTTATTTGTAGCATTCTTGGGCTCGATGCGTTCCGGAAGACACACTATTGATATAAAAGTTGTTCTGACCCCCCCCCCCCCCCCGCTTTGCACTTAAGCGCCAAAAATGCACATTTTCGCAGGGTTTACACTAGCTCAATGGCATCGCATTTTAGGCCTCCGTTGGCCATTAAGGTACGCCCCTCGTAAAAGAGATCGGTGTGTCTACAAATAACCATTTACCGTTACCAATAAGCTAGCATATGACTCACAACATTCCCGCAAAATGCGGCAGGAGCTCCATTGCTCTGTTTCATCCATAATTCACATTGTGGAATAATTTCCAATGAGTTCCGGTCTGTGCCACGACAGATTGAATATGGAATTAGTGGAGTTGCAAGACATCGATCGACCGGTATCAATATATAGTCTATACGATAAGACGAAAGCCCCCTGCAGTAACAGTTTCAATACAGAAAAATATAAATCTGCAAAGTCTGCCTGACTGTGCTATTCCAATCCTACACATTCACATAGACACCAGTTAAGCAATTTTCCACATGAGACGACGTGTACCCTATCCCTACATGCAGCCGACAAGGGGGCTCATCGCAAATATGTGATCTCCTTGAATTGAAGAGCTTCCATTAAGCGCTTACCATTTTTATCCTGGGTGATTTGAACGTGCTATGAGCTTATCCCGCCAAATGATGGATATAGGGCTCAAAGTGGCTTAAGCCAGCATGCAATCTGTGACAAACATGATAAAAAGAGTATGAACGAAGGGATTCAGGGCCGCAAAAGGGATTCCAACTGCCAACAATGTTTTAACGACAGATATTTATTCTGATGAGAATTCCTAAAGTAACTGAGCAAAGCCAGAAAGCCAAGCCAAAAGGCCAAGACCGAATAAGACTCCATTAAGATGCACAGAGCCCTGAAATCGCTGGACGACTTCCGTAAGAAACGGACTGTCCCCGTCCCTGTGGAAAACACATTCTCCGAACGGAAAGCCGAGGACCAACCGAAGGGTCGATCGAAGAGCAAGAGGCATTTTAGGCAAAAGCGAATGGGTAACCCCGAATCGGTGCCTTCAAGAAGCATTGGAATGCAATAGAATCACGCTGATGATGCCAGTGCGCGAAATGCTGTACGACTGTTGTACGTACCTAGTGCGGTGAGAACACCGCAAGCACACAGCTCAAAGCCCAAAAATATCAAATTAGTCGTTGTCTCGGTCTCGTCGAGTAAAATCGCCAGTCATCTCGTTGAGTTCGAGTCACTCTTTAAGTGGGTATTTTCGTAATTCCTCAACACTAAAATAACAATAACATATTGTTAACAAGTACTTTTCGTTTCATCGTCATCTTCCAGGAAAATTAAAAACCCTCTGTGGACAAATTTAACCCTGGGACCAACACTGGGCTGACACAGCTGCTTGCTTTTTTCAAAATGATGCTTTGCAGTTGACGCTGCCTATTAGTCCAGCTGCATCTCAGCTTAACTCATCAACACCAAACCTTTGACAGATGTCCCTATAATGTCCCTAATGCACAACTGCGAATTTTTTTCTTCCAATATTTCACCCAGGGGCGTTAGATTTAGCAAGGAAAATGGGTACATTAGCTCTAGCGTCATTAGCAAAGTTTCCGACAGAGGGAGGACAATTTTCAAACCCCAGTTTCTCATTTTTGGAAAGCTGGTAAGTAATTTGTCAAGAAAGAAAAGCATCTCCAGAGCGAGTTCCAGCCACTAATAGTTCTTGTTCTGTAAATGAAGTTAGAGCCTCTCAAGTCACTCAAGGAAAGACTCGTTCCTTGCTGAAGTACTTCCAACAGGAATAGGTGAGAATGTTCTTCCGAGTGTTTCAATAAGCAACATTATAGAATAGCCTCAATGTCGCGCTATTCCTGCCTTATGATGGGGCAAAATTAGAGCTCGTGAAGCATGTGTTATTCAGCATGTGTTATTGACGTATTATTCAGCCAATGTTGATTCTAATCTTCATCCAAGTGTTGCGATAATCGAAATTATAATCATAGGCACAATGTTCAGACGTAGCAAAATCCCTATGCGAGAAGGTTACATATTGAGTTTCATGCAGCGCTGAATATCTGACATAAGATTTTTCCTCAAGCATGTTTCCTCAAGCGATATCTCTGATAAGGAAGGACATTTCAGTCTTCAGAGGTTAAGATTAAGTACTTCCACTTGTCTTTGTTCGTGTCGGAATCTTTTATCTGCATTCTGACAGTGCTGACAATTGCAGCACCCTCACCTCAAACATTGCCCAACACAGCCAGGTTTCTTTCCCGAACTATTTTCCCTCTTCGCACCCTGTGTTACTGATGGCGTCGAAGAAGACCCTGTCAGCAGTTGATTATGTCCTCTTCTTCGGGTCTCTGTTGCTCACCCTCCTCGTGGGGATGTATCAAGCATGGAAGGGGCGCAGGGACTCGGCAGAGGAGATGCTCGTCGCCTCGAAGGGCCTCTCGCTCTTTCCTGTCGCACTGTCCTTGGCAGCAACTTATCAGTCCGCCATCGTGCTCGTAGGTAAGACCAATACCAAACTCGAGTAACTTTCAGAACCTTGGTGTGTCAAAAGTTTCATGGTATTCAGTGCCTTCGACAGGGCCAACCTTAACTCTTTCTCACACTTTCGGCGCATGAAAGCCTTCACAGTGTCAGCCAATATTCAAAAGAACCTCTAACCTCAATATTAGTTGTTATACGAGGTAAAACCCTAACTTGTCCGCTTTTGGCAACCGAGGGGCATAAATTCCTGATACGTTGGGAAGCTGACCCAGGTAACACAAATCTGACGTGTCGCGGGCAGACACAATTAATGTCACACTTGCCACCGTTGTCTATCTACTCCTAAAAACGCTGTGTCAACTGAGCACTGCAGGCCCAGCTCTGGAAAGACAAGACGCGAGTCGATGACTTCGATTTCTGGTGGGCGCTCGACCAGCATTTGCCAAATTCCAGCCGCGATCACGATTCCACTGACTCGATAGCTGCCCACCTGTTGGACCGAAGAAATTGTGTTACATGGGAACATACCTTGTATTTTATCAGAGTTGAAAACTTTAAATCTAAGTTTCATTCGAACAGCCCTCATACTTTGAATAACGAGGATGGCATTTCTACGTTTGTAGGAACTGCAGCAGAGATCTATGCAAATGGGAGTGGATGGTGGATGCAAATAACAGGGTATTCCATAGGTATAGTATTGGCAGCTTTGGTCTTCGTACCCGTCCTGCATCCGCTGAAGCATACGAACCTTTATGCGGTACGTCTTTTGAGAACACCAAAGAAATTCCTAGAATCACCCTGCAAAGCTTTCAAGAACTCAATCAAGGACTCCACTGTTGCAGTACCTGGAGATGAGGTTCGAGTCGAAGCTTATACGATGGATGGGAACGTTATTGTTTCTTCTAAGGACAACCCTCTACCTGGGACTCGGATTGTACGCCCCAGTCATTGCCGTAAGCTCGGTCACTGATTTCCCTGAATGGGTCGGTATTGCCTTTTGTGGCGGATTGTGCACCATCTACACTGCTATCGTGAGTTTCTTCCTGAATCATCTGTTTTCCAGAATGAAGTTATAGGTAATAGAGGAAACGCAGTTACAATACAATGGTGCACAAGTAGTGCACCATTATGACCATATAATTTTGTTGGAATTCTGATACAAAATTCAGTGCGTTATCTCGACTTTAGTTCCACAATTTTCTTTGGAGAAATTTGCTTGTAATCTCTTCATTCAGGGTTGAAAGAGAAACTTGCAGGGAACCCTTGCTCCTTCGCTTCTGAAATATCTCCAAATTCAGCTTATTAGGGCATATTTTGTGAAACATGAACTTAAACAGAGATGGCCATGACGGTCGTGGGTGAACGAGTGTTCCACATGAGAAAGTGAGACAATTGTTGAATGTTTGCAGAGTGAATATTACTCGTTACTTGAGCTAATTTCTGTGAAGATTGCGAATGAGACATCTGCGTTTGAATTTCGGCTCAATTCGTTGAAAGAGATTAAGTAATTTTCTCATTGGAGAAATTCTTCAAGCCCTTTTTCCTATTCACAGGGTGGTTTGAAGGCCGTGGTCTGGACTGACACATTACAGGTATTCTTCATGTTGGCCGGGGTCCTGGTCATCATAATATACGGTGTTGTGAATGTGGGAAGTTTTCAGAGAGTTTGGAGTATCGCCCAAGAATATAATCGAACAGAGTTCATCAAGTGAGATTTCATTCATCTCTATCCGTGATCGCGGAGTTAGTTGTTTCCTGTAGTTGTGATCATCAGTCCATGGAGCATTATTCCATAAACTCTCTCTTCAGCACATCTTGGAGTCTATTCGAGAGACACAGTTTCTGGTGGATTATTCTATCAACAACCTGCAGCTGGATAAACTCGAACGGACCTTCACAATCCGCTATGCAACGCTACAATAGCGTACCAACAATGTGGAAAGCCCAGCTGTAAGTATCATGCTTAGAACTTTTTTTGCTTTCTTTTTCGATTAAAAACCATTACGTTCCCTCGAGGTCGGTCCTGCTCGTAATTCCAATTGGGGTTGGGATCATCTCCCTGTCCTGCTTGTCAGGATTGGTCGCTTTCGCCAGTTACGAAGGATGCGATCCTCTGAAAGCAGGCCTCATCAAGAAAAAAGACGAAATCATCCCCTTCTTCGTAATGGACAAGTTAGGACACCTCGTGGGGCTCCCGGGAGTGCTCTTGGCATGCTTGTTTGCCGGTGCCCTCAGGTAGGAGGACTGAAAGGCTATATTCTCACTGACGCCAAAAGGATGTGGGAGTGTTGGAGCAGGCGTCTCACGAGCATCATATTGTTTTAGCACCCTATCTTCGGGAATGAACTCCTTGGCGGCTGTGATCCTAGAGACCATTCGACAAACCAAGTTTGGGGAAAATATCAGCCCTAAACGATCATCGACATATACTAAGCTAATCGGTGAGCAATTGCAACATAGTGTTTCGCTATGGACCTGCTCGTTACAGGACTGAGGATGTTTTATTGCAGCCACGGTGAGTGGACTGGTGATAATAGCCATAGCTTTTGTGGCCGGTCAATTGGGTGCTGGGCTTGTGCAAATGGTCGTGACATTCAGTTCTATTGCAAACGGACCAAGTTTGTCCCTCTTCCTCACGGCTGTCCTCTTCCCTTTTGTCAACAAACACGTAAGGAAGTAAGGTGGTTAAGAACCCCCCGAAATAGAATGCATTTTTTTGTTTATATTTTATTGCTGATATTTGCAACTTATCTCTTTTTCTAGAATATCCTAATTTAACTATCTTTTGAGAACGGAGTTCCGTTTGGCTTAGTTTGGTTCATGGTTTTTCGTCACACTAGAGTCAAAAGCACAAAAAATACAAAACAAAGGTCAATCTCAAGATAACACAATAAGATCGTCGGTATGATGAATGAATCAGAGGCAGAGATTTCTCTTGGAAAAAAGGAAAACTCGGATTTTTTTATAACTAGAGAGATTGTTTCTTGTTGCAGCACTGAAAAGACGAACTCCAAGCTGGATTTCATCTTCGACAAAGGTTGTGGTTGAAATTGAGTACCGTAAGCTCATCAAAAAGTTGGGTTTTTTCCGTTAGCAGATTGCTTGTTGTTCAGTGAACAGGGATGTTATATAAGTAGCGTGTTTTTCCTTTGTAGGTGTTGAAGAGCATTCTTAGATCGCCCTTTTTTATTTATTGCTTAAGTCCCATTGTAATTCTTCCATAGTTGGAGAAACGCGTTCAAGTTTTCTTCTTCCACCGATGAGTTTATCTACAAATTTGAGCCGTTTCTGTCTTCCTAATGTCAATGAAACTACATTGCCCCAGACCGATGAGCAGTACGAGTTTGAGGTGGAACAAGGGATTCTAAGAGAACTTTGAGAAAGGTTCTGGGCAACGTATTTCTCACTTTTTCATGTTGCAAAGTACGATTGCATCTGTTAATTATGAAAGCGACACGGAGTTTCTAGTTTAGGTTAGTAAAGGGTAAAAGATTACTCCAAGGTTTTTTGCTGGTGATGCCGGACGGATATGCTCCATCGATTCAAACTGAATTATACGTGGAGCGATCTTACGGCCTGTTGATGAAAATCCGAGGAGCATATTCTTCCTTCTTGTCGATGTTCAGTTTCAGGTGATTAGATTGGTAGTAAAAGTGTAGTTCCCTTATAGTGAACTCCGTTCTCTTCAAACTGGCAAAATTTGATGGCAGCTATAGGATCTGGACGTCATCCACATGCTTGATTATTCCATCGCCGAAGTATGCTGCAAGATCGTTGATGCACAGGAGGAGAAAAGTTAGACCTACAAGCCTAGAATACTACCTTGAGGGAACATAATAGTTTATGGTGAATCGTGCAGGTTGCTCCACAAATTGCTTTCTTCTATGGAGATAATCTCCCTCGCAAACCAGAGGTGGTCGATTCTATGCGAGCAGGCTTTGGAAAGAGGCATGCTATGGCTGATGCAGTCAAACACCTTTGATGAGTCTAACAGCATGAGATTAGTGATCTTAGTCTTCATCGGTGTTTTTTTTAAATAAGATCTACGACGTGACTACGACATGCTTGCTCTATTGAGAGGTTCCTCCTGAAACCGTATTGGTTGGGATACGTCAGACAGTTGGATTAGTGTTCTGGGATGGCTGGCTATATTCCATTCCTCTGGGAAAACCACACTATTTAGAGAGAGATTATGTGAAGTATGTGAGATAAGACAACCGGGAAAAATAATCCAAAGTAGCTAGAGTGACACATTGTCGTGTTCACACGATCCTGAATACTTGAAAAACAGGAAATTGAGCTCTGGCAGTGTGACTGGTGTCATGATGAAATCAATGCGCATTCGCGCGAAGTGACGAGGAAATATATCTGGAGAGTGCTTGAATATTTGGCTTTTTATGATGCTATTTTCCACCTTGCAGTTTCCTAGAAAGCCTCACCGATGAGAGAAAATCTGTCCAGGGTGCATTCGTGGGCGTGATCGCGTCCTTGGCGATGACGTCTTGGCTTGGATTCGGAGCATACATAGTGGGAGTTCCGGGCCCTGTCCCGTTGAATTCATCTGTGGATGCCTGCGATTTCAACGTCACCATATCGCCCCTTTCGCCGCCAGATCTTGAGGAGTGAGAATTATAACCAAGTTCAATTCATGAAATAATTTTTTTTTTAAGAGGCTTGTTTTAGCGATTGTGCTCGAAAACTCTGAAGCTCGCTGAATGGGTTCAGGAATTCACTTTAGTATGGCTGACTAAGAGACAGTAATCTTGCAATGGCAAGAAAGAGGACCAGTACTGTCTTCTTTCATATTTCTCCTACTATGGCTTTCGGGGGGGGGGCTCATGTGGAGATGCGAAAATCGCTATCCTGTTGGAAAATCTACTGTATCTTATCTCGTTTGGCATGTGACCGACTTTCCGCTAATCTCCTCACCATATCAACTCACACAAAAAAGGAATTAGTAGTTCATTAAATGTGGCCAGGTTGGGGTACTGAGGCATCACCTGATCAACTCAAATTTTCCACTCAAATTTTAAGATCTGCACGCCTCTGGTCCTCATTACAACAAGGGCTTAAATCACCAACAAGGAAATTCGAGAAAGGTTTGTACGAATGCTTTCAGTTGAAGAAATCTCATTAAATTGTTCGTTGTTAGAAAGCGGCTCCCATGTAACTATTAACTTCTTCGCACTTGCATTCTGGGATAATTTCACTGGAACTTTCATAGGTTGGGATTCTCAAAATTCTACTACGTGTCATATCTATTGATCCTTCCGTTTGGACTTGTTGTCGGAGTAGTCGTGACCATCATCGTTAGTCTGTTAACAGGTAAGTAACGCCACCTAGTGTTTGACTTTGGTCAGTCTTGGTCGTATTGGCATGACGGAATACTCACATTGGTTTCATATTTTTCATTTCAAGGATGCGGATCTTCGAGGGGAGTAAGAAGAGATTTGTTGCACCCTAGCCTTCCATCTGGATGTGTGTCCTCGGACTCACACGATTTCCGGTTTGAGAAAGGACTCAAGAGCTCAGACATTCAAAAGATTAGTTGCTCAGTCATAAGGGTCAAAGGTGCCATCTCCGATGATTGAAGACGGAACAATCTTCTCAAGTTCCCAGACGTGAATTTTCGGTTGTTGCTCCATTGCTCCATCAGGAATTGCGTTTGGACGTTTCACCGAAGACGAAGGAAATGACCGTAATTTTCTGCTTCTGTTAGGATCATAGTGTATGGATTATCTCCTGTTTAGACTATGACTTTCCCGTCTATTTAACAGAATGATGTGGTGCCGAAGTTTTTATGGCAAAAACCGGTGCAAGTTTCTCAAGCAGTTCCAAATTTACCTCTTGAGCTCACTTGAGCCTACCTAATCTATGGTAACCCAAGCTGACCAAAATGAGGCCAGAGTTACTCGTGTTGACCTTTCCATACAGCAATACCAGATCTACTGGCGAATATCTATCGAATAAAATAGGTGGGATGAAAGGTGAATTGGTTTCACTAGCATTAGCAGTTTCATTCTATTTTCCGATTGTAAACGGTTCTCCTCGACACTTCATTGGAACCAATGTTTTTGTCGTAGTTGGCAACATCTACGAGCCTTCACTTTTTTTTTCCCACGAGTAGGATTGGCTTAAGTGTCATTGGAATAGCGGTCTCCCAGGATGACTCTAGAAGACTTGCATCAGGCGAATGGGTCAATTCAAACCTAGGAATACTTAGGTACACGTTCGTCACTTTGTGTCACTGCGTTGATTTGGGTTATGGCAGTCAAATTTGGTTACGTGAGTCACTCTTGGATTATTTAGCTCAAGTTTGGGTCAATGTACCAATTTGGGTTACTTAGGGTCACTTCGGTGACCCAAGGTAACTCAATTCAACACTTCTGGTAATAAACAACATTTTGTAATAAACACTTTGGTGTCACCCACTGACACTTTACCGTCACTGACTAGTGACGGTACAATGCAAACGCAATGGATAGAGAAGAGAGAGAGAGAGAGGGGAGAGAGAGAAGAGAGAGGAGAGCCATAGAGCACACAGTGAAAGTAAGATAACTTTGGCATCACAGTAGGCGGATGAGTTTTAAATAGTCCAGACGGGAAATAATCCATTCACTATAATTCATCCCCCTTTCCACCTACTTCTACCTCTACTGTGCATGGGACCCTTTTCTATTCCACCTCTCTATCCTTACTATACACCCACAAACTATGTTGCGTTCAGCACAAATAAAAGTTCTGCATCGAGTCGCTGAATCAGAGCTCGTCATGGTCAAAGACGAAGATGATAAATAAAGTTGTAAGCAACAGTAACTGGGATGCATTTTCGGCCAAACGATTTGCTTGGTGCTTTCCCTCTCCCTCGCTATGCATATATCAAGTATTTTCCCCGTTCCACTTCTACGATTCCACTACGGTCACATGCATGTGATTGGAAGGTGTGGAGTAGAATTCCAAGTCCTCATGTAGGAGTCCCCGACGGAAATGCATCCAATTCGGCACAGCAAACACTGTGTCAACATTGACAAAATGTTCATGCGTTGAAACATGGTTGACGCATGGTGGAAGTTGATGTATCAGCGTAGAATCAATAGGATTGAAATCTGAATCCGTCATGATTAACCGCATCTTCAGTGTATCGAGACTACTCGTGGATTAGTGTAGTTATTTGGAGATTATGTAGCGCATATTTATTTTCCATATTTACCTATCCCATAGTCTTCATGTTATTTTAACATGAAATTATCCACGTTGGCTCAATAGAAAATAGGTTCTACAAATCGACACGAGATGGCGCCTAACTGCCAATTTAGCGATTCTCACCCCGATGGCACTAGGATGAGTCCCTGCATTTTTCATGGAGTACCCATCTTTTCTATCTCCGCATCCGATACCAACCCTGAGCGCATGGTTGCACATGCGCACCGCACAGACATGATGGTATTCATGATCACAGGAGCGTGCAAGGAGGCAGAAAAAAAGCTACAAGGGAGAAGATATCTAAGCTCTAGGCTAGATTATTGGCGCTGTTCGACCGATTTCGTCGGGGGTTGCACGGCCGGCCTAGAGCACCAACAACCAATTCAACATGTTTCTCCCGAAATGGTGGAATTTTGGCGCCATCCACCTGGCTTTCCGATCTGGGCTGTATCTCGTTTTCCCCATCACCCCTCCGCTTCTCTTCCTCTCTCCTACTTCTTGGAATGCGTTAAGGAATAGAAGTGGGGGGGGGGGGAGTGGTTCAGCTTAGGACCGCCTGAAATCTTAATCAGCCCTACCAGGGAAGGGAATCTGGGTAGCGTCAGTGGCAGGGGAAGCATTTTCATGGGGGAGATTTACTCTTATGACCCCATCCTAAAAAAAAAGGCCTGAGTGAATTTCCCTATTACTAAAATCCTGCTCACGCCACAGGTCTTGTTCTCGCGAGACTAGGAAAACAACTCGCACTAATGGAGAGAATTCATAAATGTTCGTTCAATACGGAGTTCTCTGTTGAAGGCTTTTGTAGGTTTGTCTATAGAATCCCCGGAGTCCCATTCTAGTGGAAGAGAGACTCATGCAGATGGAGTTCAGGTTCTCAAGAAAGCAATCAAGGTTTCCTTGGAAGAAAGGAAAAAAGGATGGTCGAGTCTGGTCAAGCATCCGGAGCCAGAAGGGACGAATGAACGAGAATTAGAAAAAGAAAATGTTCTTCTCGGTCTCTTATCCGATTGAAGGCCTCATCTGAATTCGACAAGAACTCTTTCAAAAGTGCGGCGGGAATATCGCTCCGATCGACAAGGTCGATCTTTGACATTTGTCGAGATTTATTCAGGCGCCCGGAGTCCTCCGGCGACATAGTGCGGCGAGATGAGGAGTGCGACAAATGACGGCGAGGTCAAAAGAGCCCTTCCACACGTGAATCCTAAAACGTCTCCCTATGGAGAAGGATATCGACGAGCTCATCGGAGCCAGGTTTTTTGTCTCTCTCTCTCTCCTTTCTCCCGCTCTGTTCCTCACTTCTCTCTCCGACGATCTGTGCTTGAACTCTCGTTGCGCTCGTGTTCAGTGTCGGCACCATGGGGACGATGAAACTCAACACCGCTCTGCAGGACACCAGACTCAACAAGTTCCTCACGAGAAGGGCTAGTTCCGTGGGGTTAGACTCGAAATCTTTCATGTTTTCCTTTGTTAATGAGAAAAAAAGGTCATTTGACCTTTTTTCTTACCTTCTTACCTTCCCAGATTGCTCGACTTTGGAGCAGAAATCCAGAACTTCCAAGATACTCTTTTCAATCTCCTGAAGAAAAAGAATAGTCAACTCACTGCGGGGAAATTGTGGAGTGTGAGTCGAAGGAGAGAATAAGAGATGAAAGAGGATGGTTTTCTGTAATGGACACGTGAAAATGTTGATCTGTAGAAGTCTGAAAAAGTTAAAAATGAAGGGCTGATGAGTGAATCTACCCAGCTCCCTCTCCCCCCCCCCTCCTTCCTCCTCACCCAGTCAATCGTTTTGGTCAGGTATTTTTGCAATCATACGAAGTACAGTCGACGTTCAATTTATCATGTAGAAGTTCGAGGACCCTCTTTAGAACGAATTTTCTGCTTTACGAAATATTTGCTGCCAGTTTCGTGCCGTTTGATCATTCGCATGCAAGTTGAAAAGTTTGCCCATGACGAAGTTCTGTATAATACATTGTTTGATTTTAGGATGTGATTTCGTCCGGAGGTAAAAAAGTTATTCTACTAGTATAACTTCAAAGTTCATATCTGATGCAGTCGTCAGAGCTACTTCAACCTCGATATTATCTCTTATCTAAGTTTAGCATGTGTCCCCAAGTCATGGGTGTGGCCGTTGTGAGAAAGAGTCAGTCTTATTCCTGTCAATGAGCTAGACGAGAAAAGGGAAAGCCCCCTCTTTCGAGGGGAGAGAGTCTTCTTTTCGCTGCTCGCAAACGGAACGAGAACTTCCATCGATTCCCATGCTCTTTGGTGAAAATTATCAAGCAAGAAGCGTTTATCGAAGCAATTGCGAAATAGGAAAAAATCCCCGATAAGGAATTTATCCAATGATGAATTCTTTAGTCTGTCCCTTCGAGTTTGCGATATCGAGCGGCAACTGCTATTTGAGCAATTGTCGTTAATTGCAAGAGCCCTCTCAATAATTTAGTATTTACTTGAAGAAGTACGGGAATTGTTGTCCCACTCCCTTTTTGAAAGCTTGTGGGAATGCCGTTCCCACCACTAAAAAAATATTGAAACGCCGTGTCATCCTCTTTCCCCTCCTACTTTCGTCGCTGAGATTTCTTTCATCACGGGATGCTCGTTCCCTAAGGAACTGGAGAGAGAGGGTCTATGGAGAACCGACCCACGATTGACCAAGATGAACGAGTTCTTGAAGGATCTGGCCGAGAGCGTCCGCTTGAAGGAGGGCGAGAACATCTCCATGGACAGCCTCTACCTCGATAAGGACACATTCCTCGAGTGACGCCTCGCCTTTTCCCTCATCGTGGAGACTCCATTTCGGCCGTGCCCAATTTTCTTTCATTTTTTCATGCGTGCTTCTCAGGGTGGTGAAGAGCAATCTGGGCCTGATTTCCCGAGCCTTCCGTGCGAACCTGATCATTCCAGAGTTTTTTTACTTCCAGAAGACCTTGGAGAAATTCTACGTGGAATGCAAAAGCAACAGGGATGGAAAGGTAAGCACATTCGGAAAAATAAGTTTGCCAACTTGCAGGCTTTGAATGAGGAAGAGGACCCGATTGCTTCTCAGATGTTGGAATTGATCTCAGGAATGACGGACGAAGACGCGTGGGCCGTTTCCGTCTGCACCGTCGATGGCCAACGCTGCTCATTCGGAGACTGCAAAACCTATTTCACCATGCAATCTTGCAGGTAGATGCCATTTCCCTCCCGACGATCGTGATCGCATTCGCCGTACCTCTCCGTTGCCCGGGCTTAGTCGCTCATTCCGGTTGCTAGCAAGGTGTTCGCCTACGCGTTAGCGCATTCGGAGTTGGGGAAAGACGTGGTTCATCAATACGTGGGACAGGAGCCCAGCGGCAGGGACATCCGCGAAATGGCCCTCGATTCATCAGGTTCCTTACACACTTCACAATTCCTCCTTCATGTCTCTGCCAAAAAAAAAAGATCATACCAAATGATGGGGTGATTGCAGGTCGACCCCACAATCCGATGATAGACTCCGGGGCCATCATCGTCTGCTCCCTTCTGCAAACCATGGTCCATCCCGAGATGAGATACTCTGAGAAGTTCGAGTGGCTTCGAAATGCATTCCAGGTAAGACCGAGAGCGAATCGAACTCGGTTCAGTCTTTGCCTCAGCTTCGATGGCGTCGAGTGAGGTTCGAAAAACCCCCTCTCGAGACGAGGCTGCAGAAAAAATATAGTACGCTTAAGCTTACCTAGATTTAAACTTCCTTTGTTAATTTAAACTTAACATCATCGTTAGATTTTTTTAATCACTTCATTTCGTACATTTTGTGCATATTATTCTTACGATATTGACACAAAGTACATAAAATAAATTCTCTTAATGAAAGGGCCGTAGAACATGCTTTCTTTAACTGTGACCAATTCCGGGGGTCTTTTTTTATGGTGGCTTTTTTCCTAAGACCGTGTGGATTTATCATCGCGCTCGGCATTGCAGCGGATCGCGGGGAACCTGCCGATCGAGTTCAACAACGCGGCTTTCATCGCCTCGAAAGATATATCGGACGGGAACTTCGCCCAGGCCTTCTACATGAGGGAGAATAAGTGCTTTCCTCCCTCGGGCGACCTCAAAGCCTGCATGGACCTCTACTTACAGGTAACCTCTTCCAGTAACTCCTCTCGTCGCCTTCCCTCGTCGGCTCGGGGCGAAAGACGCTCTTTGGTTCCTCCGCGGGGCAGAGCGGCTCGATGGAGGTGACGTGCGAGACGATGGCGGTCATGGCGGCCACGTTGGCCAACGGCGGGATCTGCCCGCTCACGGACGAGCAGGTCCTTCGAAACGTCTCCGTCAGGGACACGCTCTCTCTGATGTACTCCTGCGGGATGGATGAGTACTCCGGGGAATTCGCCTTCAAGGTCAGCATCTTTTCTTGCATGGGGCTTACGGATTCGCAGAACAAGTGCAACGACCGTTGACGTCATTCGCAGTTTATTTTCCTCATCATGGAAAAAAAGAAAAATTATCCGAGGCGGTGGGAGGACTAATCATTTGGATGTAGGATTCACGAGGCGGCTTAAAACATTGTCATCTCGTTACATGTACCTCTTCTAAACACATAAATGACCGTGGGATTATGCATCTCGTTTCCTCGTAATTTATTATCAAATTCTATTTGTCGGCTGAACCGAAGCTTTTTTTTTATTTCTCTCAGCAAATGGGGATGCGACTTTCGACATCGCCGTGCGTAAAAAATCCTTTCATCTTCATGAAAGAGGCTGAAATAGGAAAGAGCTATTCTATGATATGTAGTTCCCTCACGTGAGTCTAGAATAGCATGGAAGTAATGATAATATAACATCGGGTGACACCTTTTTAAGCCATTGCGTACACCGGTACAATTAGTTTTCTGGGACCATGTGAAACCCCCAAAAACGCTTCTTCCCCCATAGGAAAAGTAGGTTCCGCGCGACCACAACCATCGTTATCGCGGGCTTCATGGACGGGCCACGGAGCTCAGCATTGGGGGAAAGAGGCCTTGTGCGAGGGACTTGCAAAAAGTTTCCCACCCGAGGCTGTATGATACAATTATTTTTCTCATGGAAAGACGGTTCTTGACCTTCAGCTAACCCCGCTCGAAGATCTGTCGGAAGTCGACTTCTGCAGGGTGAGAAAATTGATCGCAGCCTTCGTCTCGATTTGTACACTCTTTGCAGAAGAGCCTTCGATGGTACATTGAAATAAATTTGTAAAAACTGGCTATGTTTACAAATTTATTTCAATGTGCCACCAAAAACTGGCTATGATCGCAAAATATGGTGACATTTTGCCAGTCACCATCATAGCAACTATATTTCCATGAGAAAAAGAGGAAAGGCGTTTCTCGTACAACCGGTTGTGCCTCAGCCCGGAAATTTTTTGAACCCTCCCTTGTGAATCCAAATATTTTTCATACAAGTACGCAGACTCCTCCCACTTTGTCAGCACGCACTATTTCGTGAAAGAAATCGATATGTAACATATCCTAACGCATGTTTTTAGGTTATTCCGACCTTCTGCTGTCATAAGCGCTCACTTCCTCGGTTCCTCGCAAAGTTCTTCTTTCCTTTTTTTTTTTTTACAACATATTTGAGAGGTTCAGGAGCAAAGCGTTATAACCCACTTTCCCCCCTTTTTTCCCTTTTTCCCCTTGGAGCCTGTTCCTCTAGTCTCTGCTAAACTTAATTGAATCAGGAAGCGATTTTTCAACGTGCTGAAAGACTGTTTTTAGGTTAGACTTACTCTTTAGAAGTCTAGCAGGGGGGCGAGGTACAGACCCCTGAAACCGAAATGATGCAGACGCCCTAACGGTGACTTCAAAATGAGTCACTTATCAGAATGGAAGCTTCCCGCTTCCCCCAGGGGGAAGGAGGCAGGGAGGCACTCGCGAAGCGTGTGGCCCACCTGTCAATTAGGCATGCCGCTCGAGCCTCTGCTATTGGCGTAGACTTCCGCTCTCGCGTTGACATACGCTGTGGTTTTGCCGGAACGTTGATAAATATAGCTCTTTTTGACCATATTCTGTGATGGAGCTATGTCTCTGCAAAATTTCATCGCACAACTTCTCATTCCTTATAATATTTTTTTATCCGGAATGCCCATATACACGTATATACACACATATGAACTATTAATAATACAACATACATAGGGTACTTATCTCCTTTTGATCAAAATTCCGAAGGCGGTCTCGTAAGGTTAGTTTTATTACCTAAAAGAGTTGCTGGATGCGTTAGTCTAAAACTCGGAGGAGAGAAGGGCGTGCATGGTGTAGGGATCCTTCTAAAAAAATAGTAATAATATATAAATAAATGTAGAGCAGAACGAGCAGAAGAAACGTCTGTCTTAGTTGGTAAGAATCTATGCTGCATATTGAAAATGTGTGGAATTGTAAGGAACTCTTCGAGTACTTCCCAGAGAACTTTGGAACTTGCGAAGTGGCTGAGTCTCCCCTGTCTCTGCTCACGGTAATGAATATCAACAGTGACAAGAAACAACATAAGTTTAGATTCTTTCTTGAAGAGGAGCCCATTCTGTGAGTGCACTGTAAGTGCAGGATTTTTTGTGATCCTATTGGGTCATTCCACGCCTAATCGACCAGAGCGTGAGCTCGACCATCTTGGATTTTGACGAAAATCGGCATACACGTAGAGGAATCGATTTAAAGAAACTAATTTCAACCAATTCTTTATCTCTCGCACAGATCTCCAGATACGTCGTTAGAAATGGCATACCAAGCACTTTTGAATGAAATATTGGAACAACGAATTTTCGAGGTGGCAAGTCTAGATATTAGCCAATGAACTTGATCAAATTGTTTGATCAAATGGAGCTTCTTGTTTCAGTTTGGAGAATAGGACCTGGAATCAATTTAAAGATGGCAATTTCAAAATTAAAATGACACCAGAATGAAGCTTACATCTTATTTAGAGGGGAAGTTATTGCAGAAACAGTTTCACAATTTCAGTCCGTATTGGCGCTAGGAGCCAAAAGTAAGTCACATTCAAATGCATACCGTACAGTATAGAAGATCTGCGCGATAGACAAAAATTTGTTGGAATTAGTTTCTTTTAAATCGATTCTTTTACGTGTATGTCGATTTTCGTCAACATCCGAGTTGGTCAAGCTCACGCTCTGGTCGCTTTGGCGTGGAATGACCCTATTATATTCTTGTTACATGTCGAGCACTTAAAAAAATTTACCATTTGACCCATGATGCGAAACTTCTGACTTTAGGTTGGGTTACCCGCTAAATCGGGCACATCGGGAGTGATCATGGTGGCCGTTCCGAACGTGATGGGTCTCTGCGTGTATTCCCCTCTCCTCGACAACCATCGCAACTCCGTCCGAGGGCTCCAGTTCTGCAAAGTGAATGCCAGCCTGGCTGAATCCTCTCGAATGAATCATTTTCACGTGACGGATGATGACGATAGTTTGTCCTACAGAGGATGGTGGAAGTGTACAACTTCCATCATTACGACTGCAGCATGAAGCATGGCCGTCAGAAGGAAGACCCTCGGCATTCCCGAGTGGAAGAAAAGGCGGAAGAAGTGGTCGGGCTTCTCTTCAGTGCTGCTTCAGGCGATGCCACTGCCATGAGGAGGTGGGACAGGAAGCACTTTTTTTTAACAATTAATATTCGAGTCTCCTCACCGGGACGTTTGAAATTTGCCATCATATGTGTGGATTTCGTCCAGGTACCACCTGATAGGGATGGATATGGAACTGAAAGACTACGACGGACGGACTGCCCTTCATCTGTCAGCTGCCGAGGGGCATCTGGAATGCGTGGATTATCTCCTCAATGTCTGCCACGTCTCCCCCTTCGCTCGAGACAGGTCCGTGGACGGAATGTCCTCGATGCATTGGGTCTCGACTAGGGGTCAGATGTACAGTATAGGCTTATGGCTTCCACGGTTATACAAGATATGACCAATAAGTAACACAAAAATGTCAGAAATAAGGCGCAAAAATAGTTGGAATAGCGTTGGACTCGTAGATACCCTCGACTCTCTGATGATCCGAGAACATTCGATATCACTTGAAAATATGAAGCTTGAGCCCTCATGCATGGACCAGAGTTGTCGAAGGCCTAGTATCACAAAATGCCGGTGACGTGCTTTGGATCCCTCGCATGTGATTCGGCTAAACCTTTTCACACAGGGGACCATTAGGAAATCCAGTGGCGTGCAGACGTTTTTTTCATATGTTAACCCCCCCCATTAGGGTAGGTAATCAGTGTTTCATATGGCGACTCCCCCCCCATTCGGTTTTCCTGGGCACGCCACTGAGGAAATCAGATAAGTTTAATTTTAACAGGATCACTGTACTCATGTCACCCATTGTTTCCTGCACGGGGTGGAAGAAAACAGCTGCGGTGGGTGCCCAGGGCAAGAGAGCTATCGATTCTGCCCTGCCTCGCCTTAGGATGGAATCGGGAATATGGATCTGTAACACAGGTATACTACTTCCCAATAAGAGGCACAGATCCGATGACATGACCGTCTCATGTGAACTCCTGGAAACGTCACCGACTATGACATAAAAAAATAATTAGAAAGTTATTGCTGTTACACAAAGATCTCATTGGGTTTGTCTCTCTTCTTTGGAACACAAAAGTGCTCAGTGATGTCTCTTCGCAAGCAAAATAATTAAGCAACCCTGAAGACCATTTCACTGGAGAATACCATAACATCATTATGGAAGTTTACGGCGTAGAGCTAACGCAAAACCGTAAACACCCCTGCAGCTCCAGGCTCAGCGTCACCATTTTGCGCAGCGAACATGGAGATGCTGAGCATGGAAATGCATGTTTCTTCCCACGTACATCGATGTACATCGGATTTCATACCGTTTGTAGAACATATTAAATGCTATGATTTTACGAGGGATACCGACAGACTGAGAAGTGTTTGTTTTGTTGCTGGGGGAGGATAGTGTCGCATTCAACGTGTTGATTGCGATGCTGCGATGAGAACGCTTTTCAGAGGTGGGCATTAGTTAACCATGACGTCAACTCGTGTTATCTAGATGTCGCAACAGCTGTTCCTCTGCAGGAACGGTAGGTTGGTTTCGTTTGGGTTTTCCGCAGAGGGTAGCAAATTCGTAGTACTTGGTTTTCCTGTAACATTCCTATTTCAGTATGTACAGCACACGATGCCATCGAGGCAACAGACCGCACAGCCGACATCAACGGAGGCACATAAAGTTCCTCAGGCTTAGACAGAGATCTAATGAAAACGTCCTCTGTTGCCGATCAGAAATCTAACAACACACTTCCGTGACGCAGGTTGCACGATGGCTCTGAAATTCAGATTTTTTCATGAAATTCAAGCATTGCTTAGCATATAGCCTTCTGTTGCTTTCTGTCCTTTCTTGATGTCCCTAATCTCCGGAACAGATGTTGCGCATCGGAGTGAATTACAAATGGGATACTTCATTCGGGTGATACTTGGAATATTGACTTCGGTCTGTTGCAGATGGGGACACACGGCCAAGGACGATGCGAAGATCTTCGGACACAACGACGTCGCCGCCATGATCGAGCAAGCCGAAAAGTGCAAGGGACACTTCATGCAGAAAATGGAAAACGTGAGCCTCAAGAACTAGTAATACTGGATAACTGAATAATAATAAAAAGGAAGCTAAAAAAAAAGGTAGGAAAGGAAGTAGAAAAAATTGGAGGATCACACGGCAGCAAAGGAGGAAGAGAGTGTTAACCTGGCCATGATTGAAGAAGCCATCTGCGACGCTCTGCTTATATGATCCACTATCAGGTCTCATCTCCTAGCTGCCTGTAATCTGTTCCCTTTTCGTTCGCTTTTTCCTCCTCCCGTCCTCTTCTCGGGACTGTGGATGAGAGCTTCCATAGCCATTCCCGTAATTGAGTCTTTGCTTCCCTCTACCGCCGGAGTGCTGCCGTCAAACAGTCAACAATCAATAACACACTGGATGTATCTCCCTCAGCGACCCTCCCCCTTTCTCTACTCTCTAAAAAATAATGTTTCAGACTGGAACCTTTAGAGGGCTGTACGCCTTCAAAGCGGCTTCCGATACTGGAGCAAATTTATTATATATTTGAAATGGTTTTGAGGGCTCGATATGAGTCAATGTCTTCTGTTACGTAGAACCATTTCCCACTATCTTCGCTTAATAGTTACTCGTAGGAGTGATGGTGAGAATGTCTCAGATCATAAAATGTTTTGTGTGTCTTGTCGAACCCCTGAGATCCTGATAGCTCCAGAAATCAATCAGTTTGAGCTTGTGTTTGCTTGGTTCCACGAAAATGGTTCAATAAAAGTTTCACTGTAGAAACAAAATGGTTCCAATCCGAACCTTTACTTTTTAGAGCGTAGGTACGATATGCAATAAAATTCAATTGATCGCGAAGCATCTGTGTAATTTTTGAAGAAGGGAGAGGTGAAAGGAATCGGAAGGGCACAAGAGAGCGAAGCCAAGTCCTCCGGGGGAGGAGATTAGTTCCACATCTGAAAGGCTCCAATCATCTCGTTGAGATTACTCGACGCACAAGCCACAGGCCTCGAAAATCCATTGGGTGGCTGGGACCTGTCGTCTTCATCGATTCCGTCCGCCTCTCTCACATCTGCCGAACCTCGTGCTTCAACCTGATCGAGAGGAAGATGTCAGGGGAGGGAGAGACCCTGAGGTGACGATGGTGTGTGCCTCGTGCTTTTTCTGTTTATGTGGGAAAGGGGGATTCGTCACAAAGGCTTCTTCGTCTTTCATCTTCCCTTTGTCACTGGGGGCATCAAAATTCCCTCTGATGGATGAGATAGGACTGGTTTTGACCAGCCAGAAAATCCGGGTCAGCATTTGCATTCATGTATGCCATTTCGGGTGGCTCATTTGGAAAACATGAGCTCAGGATGCTCCACACCAACCAGAGCATCTCTCCCCCATTAGGTGGGAGATGGAGCTCATAAAGAGCTTGCTTTGAAATCTCCTTATTGCCATTCCATTTGCGGGGCCTTGCCACCAGAATCTAATTGGTCAGTGGGCTTTCTCGTCGCCCGATAAGAGGCCTTCAATCGGATGATCTTGTGATGGGGCCTGGAACTCCCGACGGGGGAAACATCAAAGGGTCTCGATCCCGCTTGTAACCCACATTACGACCCCCCGCTGTCTTCCCACTTTACGCCTGGATATAATAAGAGTCTTCTGACTTCATTACAGCTCCATCGCACCCCGTTGTATCCAGGCTATCCCGTTCCCGGCAGACGTGCTCGGCATCTTTGCCAGAAGATCGGAGAATCTCCCGAGTCCTTGGGTCCTCAGATCAGACCTGGTCCCACTTTCGGTCTGACATATCGGATTCCCGGAACATATGCTTCGTATGAAAAAAGGGAGAAAATTATGACATCGTTGCAGAGAGGGACGGGAGGTTGGCAATAGAGAATGGAGAACTAAAAAGCCATTTACCGGATGGCTAACCACGGTCTGAATGATCATGAATGACAGTGCTAGATCCCCCTGCCCTAAATGGACGGGGGGGGGCATGCCCGATAGACCCTATGTGGGCTCTATGAATATCCCCGAGAACAAGGGGTTCTCTTCAGTTTCCCCTTCCATTCATCGCGTCTCTTTCGCGACACATCTGACAACGATATGACGCATAATTGGCCTTCGCTAGTTTCACCTTGAGGAGGAACTGAAAGTGTGGCGCTTGACACCGATGAGGAGCTGCCAGAATTGCAACAAAGCGGATAAAAATTCGCGCCATTTGTCTCACAGGGACCTTAGGTTCTTTAAGGTGTGATCTATCTCCCACTGAGATCATAATCTACAGTACAATGACGGCAAAGATACGTTCGAAAGTAACCGATTACAGTTACAAATGACATTCGGTGAGGCTTGTCCCTTCGTATCTCCATATGCGCTGCAGTGATTACCATCTTTGTTGTAGCCGTCTGCACTTATACCTGGCTGTAAGTGACACTCACCTAGAAAATGTGTGTTTTTTTTTAATGAAGTTATTTCCCGTTTGTTTCTGAAACATGAAAAATCGACTTGGGTCCCCCCCTTCGACACACTCGAGAGGTGACAGCTTGAACCCAATGATGCTGTGAAGTCTCTGATATAAACGAAAGTTTGCCATCGCTTACTTTACAAGTGCTGTAAAACGGCAATCAATTTAGTGCCTCATATGCATTCAATACAGCAAGAAACTTGACATGGCGTAACGCAAACAATATAAAATTTTCGAAAAAAAACATGCTAAAAGAGTGAAGATGGCGAATCCAATGGGTACATCTCTGGGCAGCTCGCATTCATCTTATTGTAACCCGCCTTCATGTTTTACTGTCTTCCAAATTTTTATGGATGACTTCTCTCCGGTATTCCTTTTTGTATTCCAAAAATCAGCCATGTACCTTTGTAATGCCGCAGCGCAGCCAAAAGAGATTCGCTACGGGAGTATACTTTACTCAACAGCGTCTTAGCCCAGTCTCGCGCTCGAAATCGACTGATTGATTTGTTTTATTATTATTATTATTATTATTATTATTGCTGGATGTGTGTGTGTGTGTGTGTGTGTGTGTGTGTGTGTGTGTGTGTGTGTGTGTGCGTGTGTGTGTGTGTGTGTGTGTGGGGGGGGGGGGGGGGGCCATGGCGGTCTTTC